>PVLA01007033.1:45754-112458 GCA_004027455.1 Hydrochoerus hydrochaeris | reverse complement strand
CTTCTTCTTCTTCTTCTTCTTCTTCTTCTTCTTCTTCTTCTTCTTTTTCTTTGCTTCAGGCAATGGTGATAAGAATTCCTCCTTGCTATTCTCTCAAGGGTGTTGAATTCATCCTTTGCTAGCTTCCCCTAGCTCTTTCTACACCGTGTAAATACCTTCTCATACCTTTTGCTACTGTCTTCGATAACCAAGTGTGAGAGCGTAACCCGTCCTGCTTGAGGACCAGTGTTTCCTGATACACACGGGGTCTGCATTCCCTGTCCTCACTGTGGCTGCAAGGAGAGAGTGGGGCAGCACTGGAAAACATCCAAGGTCCTGGGCACCATTAACCTCCATTTATAGAGTGGGAGATTGACTGTGGTTTTCTCTAAGCTCACTTCAAAAAAGTAAAATTTTGTGTTTATTCATCTGTCTCCCAGATACTTTGATTGAATTTGAAAATATGTTACCATGCTCTGCCTTGATTTTTTTTTTCAAGGAAAAAGCTTGCCTTTGAGTTGTCTTGGTAGGGATGAAACAATTCATTAGTGTCACAAGATAACATCATATGAAAGGTTTCAAGCAGAGGCTCACTACCTCCTTTAATCATCAAAACTCAGTCTGTGAGGCTAAAACATATCATAGGTCATCATTAAAATGAATATTGGCCAAACACAGCCCTCGTTTGTCACTGTGGAGAGAGGGCTTCCAACCCAATGGTCAACTGATCATTGCTGCCAGGCCAGGGGCTCACACATGTCAAAGCCACTTCATCTCAACTGATTAAACTGTATAGATATGGACATTGTAGGAAGCTGAAGATTTTTTATAAGATTCCCAGAAACGCCATATCTCAGACCGTTTTATTCATCTATCTCCTTTCACAGAAACATATTAGACTTCCGAGGGATTTTCTTACCTTTTATTTTTTCCCCCTTTGGCTTCTTCTGTAATGGCCAGTAGGATTACTTATCTCTACTTCAGTATCTCACATTAATTGTTCCTAAGCCTGTTTCTGAGAACTGTGTTTCCCTCTCTGGTGTGTACGTGCTCCCGTTAGAGGAGGCATCGTGGGAAGAAGGGGGCTCCCTTGGGACCCTTTTCACTAAGAGTGTCTGAAGGTATCGTCCATCTCTGCTGTAATTCACCCCACAAGGGTCTGCAGCACAAGGTGTGACTCTCTGCAGGCATCATCCCTGACCCCTGCTCTACTTAAAACCATTGTCTTGAAGTGTAGGAACTATAAGCACTTCAGTCCCTCAGCTTCTGAGAATCGAGTGAGAAATGCCATTTTACATTATTTGTATTAGTAATATATGTTTGTGGTGCACAATAAACACACTCGTGGTGGTGTTCGATACACAGTACCTGTTCTAGCTTGATCGTTTTTACTTTCCTCTCCCCTCTCCTTCCCTCCCTCCTGTCTTCAGCGTCCCCACACATCGTCCCATCTCCATAAAGTCTGTCCTGTTTCCTATCACTTCTCTTTTATTTTGCTCTTTAACTTATTTATACCTTGGATTTCCTTACAAGAGAAACCACACAATATTTAGCCTTCTGATTTATTTCACTTAGCACTATGGACACAGATTAAATACATTTTCCAGATGATGGAGAATATTCTTCAAGTGAAGGTGTTGTTCCAAGATCATGAAAATGATTTAGGATTCCTCTTTAGGTATCTAGACAGGAGTCATGGGGGAGAACAAGAAGGCCAGTAGCTTTTCATCTTTAGGAACTGCTGTAATTATTGAGGCAGAGCCCAATAAGTCAGGAGATTTAGTGCAGATGGACAAATCTAATGAGATATGGATGGGCTGCTAGCTGGAAAGACGTCTGGTTTCATGGAATGAAGGAACTCCTTAGTTCCTGAATGACCATTTTTACCCTCGCCTTTCAATGGCCCAGAAAAGATTGTCCAAGAGTGTATCCTGGAAAACTCAGACACTGACATTTTCCCATACTCACCTGCTCCTTGGTATGAAAATGCTCAGAAGGAAAACAAACCTCATTCCAGATGGCCATTCCTTGTCCCAAACTGAAAAGAATCACAACTTCAAGCCCAGCCAAAGCAACTTAGGAATTTAGTAAGACCTTGTCTCAAAAAAAAAAAAATTAAAAATGACTGAGGATGTGGCTCACTTTTAAGATTCCAAATCCAATTCCCAGTACAATACACACACACACACACACACACACACACACACACACACACATACACACAGGAGGTTCTATGTTTAATTTTATGGTAAAGAAGTGAAAGAGGATAGATGGAGTTAGGACCAGAAAAGATGCTGGTAGACTATTATTGTGTGTTTGAAAGATATGTTGCTTACCAACTATGATAGCATTCTGTTTCCTTTTTCTAAAATATACATCTAAAAGCAAGATTATGACCCAAGTGATGAAACTTTAAGGATACTAAGTTCAGATAAAACTGGATTTCTGAGTCTTACAATAACACTGTATACATTTATTAAGATCAATAAATTTACTGAACCTAACAAAACTTAGGAGTTCAAAACACCAGAGATGTCAGACTCAGAAAAAGAACAGCCCAAGCTGTTAATTTATCTTATAGTAAATCTCATAATAGGTCATTTAGCAGCACTCAGTAACAAAAAAACCCCAGAGATTGAAGGAACCACAATTGCACATGACCTCCAGTTTACCATCTGACTGCCTTTTTTTGTCTTGTAAAAGAAAAGTTCTCCAATTTCTAGCACTTTACAGTATGTGCTAGTAAAATTAAAAGCTTTAAAGTGTACTCAAAAGGCTGCTATTTTAAAAGATCAAAGCACAGTTCTATAAACTAAAAAAGCAAAAAGAGGGTAGAAAATATCTGAATAATCTCCTTTAAGGAAGGAAGAGAAAATTACAAGTCTATTTCAGGTGACACAGAGGTGAATCTGTTTCTGTTTCTTCCTCCTAAATTAACAGAATGTGAATCCAGGAACATGTGAACAGCAGAGGGTGTAAGTGCTGTAAAATAATGCTTTGGGTAAAGATTTAAAAGTAAAGATAGCACTGACATAAGTACTTTCAATAATACAGAAACAGCTGCTCTAGCTTTATTTCAAGGGCAACTTTCTTTTGAAAATCTATGCAACTAATTAAACTATTTCTTTGTGGTCATTTTAATAAGAGCATCATACACTATTACAGGCCTTTGATTTTACCAGAGCACTTCTTATTATAATATGTCATTTGGTTGTGATAGCTTCATTCCACTTTATGCAGAAAATTCTGCCTATCTTTGTTTTATAGTTTGAAAAGCAGTCTCCAAGAAATTAAGCCACATAGTTACGATCATTTAATAAGTGGAGGAAGTAGGAACAGAATTAGTCTTTTGAATTCCAACCCAGTAATCTTTTCACCTTCCCAGGTTGCACAAAGATTTTAGTATAAATGAAAGCAGAGATGAGTCAGAAGGGTAAAATTAAAATGTGAGGAGAATGTCAAGTGTTCACTTCAGCACTGGAGCAGGAACTGTGGCTTCATTGTCTTCGCTGTGCAAGAGCTGGATAATGCATTGTGTGAAACAGAGCCCCGTGGTCACGGTGGAATTCATTCTGAAAAATTTCATTAATAATTGTACAGTGCATTAAGTGCCCCTATGAAAGGAATTTATAAATACAACTATTATAGGTATAAAGCATTACTGACCAATTCCACATTTAAGTAAAAGAAATATGTGAAAAAGAGACTACTACAAATAGGTCTATTTAGGGAAACATAACTTACGTGAACAGGATTATAGAGCGTATGTGACAGTCACACCTAAAATTATAAACATTGTGATTTACCCAATTTAGATCATAAATATGGATAAAATGTTCGTAGTTCAAAATAAACAAATCTTTCTTCTTGTTGATTTTGAAAGGTCATACATTGTTTTGGTTATATACAGAGTCTGCCAAGATGTATACACATTTCAGGAAAAGAAGAACCTTTATAACTATTTTAACAACGAATTTATTACGACATCATGAGATTAATAAAGTTACTTTTGGCCTCTACAGTTCCAAGAGGAGCTCAGAGTGTGGCCCTTAGTTTCCAGGCGTTTGCTGCGGTGCACTGCTGCTCGGGTGGCCTTGGTCGTTGAATCTGCTGCACACGCATTTTCAATTTCTTCAGAAAGGGCTGGGTGTGTAATACCATGTGTTTAAAAAACAGGCCATTTTTCTATTCCTGAAATGTGTACACATTTTTGGGCGGGCTCTGTATTTACAGGAATGATATGTTAATCTATTTGCAAGCGAATTAAGACATCTTGCTCTCTTTCATGCCATTCTTACCTTCCCAGGCTATACCCACTTACAGAAGTCAATTCCTCTTATTGACTTTCAAAAATAAAAGCTTCTTTTTGTGCAAATGCAATTGAATTATCTGCTACATTCTGTACACAAAAATACTCATTGTTCCACATCATGTATTTTCATATAACTATATATAGTGGAATTTTCTATAGCAAGATAATAGGTTTTCTATTCCATTCTATTCAGTTTTTAAATTTTTAACTTTCTGGAGACTTCCCTTTTGTGGCTACACCAGCGCTTATGTAACCAGTCCTTCACAAATAGAAACCTGGATGATTTTTCTTTACTGCTATCACAGTGTCACAATAGTTTCTAAATGTCATAGTGCATGAATGTGAGAATATTATTAAGATAAATTTGCAGAGGTAGATTTATTTGACCAAAAAAGTAAATAGTGTGCTAGAATCAGCTGTTAAAAATTTGAGGAACACCAAAAGTTAAAATTATATCAACTTTAGATACATCCTAAATAAAGATTGTATATACTCAAATAATTAATGAATCACTTCTTTCATGTCACTATAATGTGTGCTTGGGGTGTTGTATGGATGTGAGAAAACTAGAATGTTTTCATTATCTGGCTTTCAGAAAATTCTCACTTTCAGAAATACAATTTTGACATATTTTCTCTGTGATCCAAGAATGGTTTAAACGAATCATAGTGAATGTTTACAAAAGAAACCTTCTATTCTCTGATTTTTAATATTTACTTCTCTTTTTATAGGACTGTGATTAAAATGTTGATTTTTTTTATTTTCTACTTTTCTTTGCATCTTGCCTCTAAAAGGTAAATCTGAATGTGGGCTTTTCAAAAGGAAAATATTGTTTCCAATTTAAAGAGTCATAAATGTCCAACAGATATATTTTAGTACTTATGCTATTTCGGCCTCTTTTAATCTCACATATTTACTGTCTGCTTGATGCATCATAGAAGAAAGAGATGAATTAAATCCCCTTAGCACACTGGGCTTCTATCTTGTTTTCCTTGTGTCTTTTGTTTCTACCGCTTCATGAGTATCACTAGCATACTTTGGGATGCGTTGCTATTCATAACCATTATCCTCCTTGTCTACTGAGTGTTGTTAGTGCAGTGTTCCTACTCTAGTGTTGCTTGTGATAAGCAACTTGAGAATCTTTGGATGCATGATCCACATGACCTTGGAAAATATCACATAATTGCACAAATCTGAGATACAATGAATTGTTTCATAACGTAGATTCTCCTTGTCGTGCAGGTAAGGTGACCCTGTCTCCCACTAGGAGAAGCCGTATTATCCGTTAGGCTGGAGAGCATGCCCAGTGCTGGAGGAACTGGTGAGCACACTGATAGTCTTATGTTCCCCACTGTCGTGCCTGGGATTTGAAAATTATTACTGAAGCCTGATACCAAGTAGGTTGTCTCTCCAAGGAACCCTGATTTAACAATCTTGTCCTCTGTGTTCAAACATCACCAGCTCCACTCTCATTTTCCTTGCATTTGTCTAGTGTAATAATTTTATTTGCAACTTTTCTGAATTGCTTCATTTAAGAATGTCCTTTACAGACTTGAGAGTTGCCCTTTAACTCTATTTAAATATCATTTTGCATTTATAGGTGATTTAAGGCTATTGATAGTTGTTAATTTCACAAATATACTTAAGTCCATTTATTTTAAGTTTACTAGAATTTTTATTTTCATGTTGTTTGATAACTTTTAATAATATTGGCTGTTATGTTTTTGTTTTGTTTTGCTTTGCTTTTTGCATGCAGTTGCTCTGACTTGGGTTCCGTTTGTCTTGTGTTCTGATTGCCCCCCACAAAGTACCAGAGATTTGGTGGCATAAACAACACGAGCTTATTTTCTCACAGTTCTGGAGTCTGGAACCAGGGCAGTTTACTCCTTTGCTCTTAGATGTCCCTGCTATGGCTCAGATTTCAAATTTCCCCCCAAATCTCACATGCTTGCAAGGTGACTGAATCACAGGGATGTCATGCTCATTGATGGATTTGTCCACACTGACACGGACAGGAGGTGGAACCGTGTTGAAGGAGGCAGGTCACTGGAGGTGTGACCTGGGAGGGCATGTCTCTCTAACTCATCCTCTTACTCTTCCTACCTATCAAAACATAAGCTCCTTTGTTTTGTCAGGCTCCTCCACCATGCCCTAGAGCCACACACAGACCAAAACCTCTGAAACTGCAAAACAAAATAAGCCTCTTTTCCTTTAAGTGTGGGTGCAGGTACTTTGTCTTAGTGATAAGAAAGTGACTAAGAGAACCATTCTTTTTCTGTGTCCCCACATTGCCTTTGCTTCTGTGTGAAAAGAGCAGAGCTCTGGCATCTCTTCCTCTTTTTATAAGGATGACAGCTTTATTACGGTCTCAACTTTACAACCTCATTTACTTTTAACTATCACCATAAAGACCTGGTCTCCAAATCTAGTCATATTGAAGAATAGGACTTTAGCATAAGAATTCGTGCAGACATAATTCTGTCCATGACAATAATTACAAAGGTAAAGTAGTCACATATACTCATAGTTACAGTTATATAAAATCACCTTAATCATCTACTTCATAAGGAGGTATATTAGTTCCTATGGTAAATTGAATAATGCTCTTCTTACCACCCATACGCCCAAGTCCTAATCTCCAGAACATCCACTTTATGCTATGGATATAATTATGGTAAGGATCATGAGATAGCAAGATTTTCCCAGTCATCCTACTAGGTCGAGTGGAATCACAAAAGTCTTCCTAAGAGGGATGTGAGCAAGAGTTGGACTCTCAGCAAAAGGTGTGATCATGACAGAAGCAGAGGTCAGTAATGCACGGAAGGCAGGAGAAGAGCCAGAGACCAAGGAATACAAGTGGCTCCTAAAAGCTGAAAATGGCAAGGAAATAAATTCTCCCTTTAGAACTATTTCATTGGGGTTGGGGGGGTTCTGTGAAGAGACTCTCTGCTCCTCCAGTTTCTCTTCACCCTGATGAAGATGCAAGGGGTGAAATAAGGCTAACTCAAAACTGAAAATCCGTCTAGCACAGAATGAGGAACTCAGCAAACAAAAATAGTGTGAGGCAGAGGCTTTACTCGTACTACTGCCAAAGCAGGGGGACAGTCAAACAATGAATTGTATGACAGGGTGAAGTTCGGGGTGAGTTTCTTACTCCAGTGTCCTTGCCTTGACCATACTTACAGAGGTAAGCTGATTTTAAAAAATAGTTGTTGGGGAGAAGACAAGATGGCTGCTCAGTGAGCAACAGAATACAAAGCCTCCCAGGAGAAACAATTCATATGCCAGAATAAAACACCCTGGAGAGACCCAGACAGAGGGAGATGGATCCTCTTGGCACAGGAAGAAATTAAAACTTAAAAAAGTTCATCAAATACTTTGGGATTACAACTAAAACAGCTAAAAACTAAAAGGACACAGTGTTTTCATGATGACCCGCCAAGTTTGCACCACCTTGAATCTGCACCGGCAGGCAGAGCAGCCCAAACTTGTTTCCACCACCACTCACAGGAAGAATGGCAGTGCTGAGGTCGGGGGGTTGGTGAGCCCAATGGAGAGTGGACAGCAGAGCTCGTGGAGGAACCTTCATTGATCCTCGGTCAGTGCTGGGAGTGGGACCCCCCCCACAGGAGGGGCTCGACCAGGTGGGCAACATGTTGGAATCGGGCAGGAGGAGCCTGAACTGGGAGTGACAGTGACTTCAGTTGGCTGCTCCCTCCCCAAAGCAGATTCGTGCAATTTGCTTAGACTGGGCCGCACCCCTGGCCGGGAGCCAACGAGACATTCCAAATCGATTCCCTGCACCTAGCACGCACTGACCGGGTGATCATTCCTGAAGTTTGGCCGGCCTGGTGGGGAGGGGCAGGCATACACAGCCTGCTTACACTTCAGTGACAAGAGCAGGTGGGAAGGGGCGGAGTTCCCTTGCCAGTGTGCTTCAGAGGAAATGTGGCCAACTGGGAAGGGGGCTGGGACCTGCACTGTAACCTGTGTAGAGGAAGCCAGGGCCATGACAGGAGAGAAAGGCAGGAGGAGGCCCCCATCCCAGAACCCTGATAGCCCTGATCCAGGAGAAGGAAAAACAAGGGAGCCTGAGGGTAGCAAACACACAACATCAGACATGGCTTCAATGGACATTAAGAGATATCTTTGGGACCTTGTAGACGAGCTCAAATCTGAAATATTAAATCAGGTAAAGCAGGATATGAGTAGAGTAATAAAAGAAATGCTCTCAGGAAGCATCTCTCAGGATGATTCAGATGAAAGAAGGGAGGAACACAAAAAAAGGAGAGAAACATTTGATAAAGAATATAAAGAAAATGTAGAATACATGAAGCAGATTCAAAGAGACTACCAGGAAATTAAAAACTCCATTGAAACCTGGCAAAACACCTTAAAAGAAACTAAGGATAGACTATCAAAACTTGAAGACAAGTTTGCAATGTGTGATCATGAAAGGAAAGATCTCTTAAAAATAACAAGGAAACAGGCAGTAACAATACAAAGGCTAGAAGATGACAAGAGAATCTTCAGTTTAAGAATAAGAAATGTGAATGAAGAAGCAGGAATACAAACAGGTGAATTACAAAGGCTATTCACAGAAATAATTAAGGAAAACTTCCCAAGCATGGGAAAAGAAAATGACATTTGGTTATGTGAGGCATACAGAACTCCAGCCACCTACAACCAAAACAGAGCTACACCCAGACATATAATAATCAAGTTACCAGAAATTCAATATAAAACCAGAATATTAAAATCCATCAGAGAAAAGAAACAGATTACCTATAAAGGTAAGCCCATCAGAATCATGTCTGACTTCTCAACACAGACCATCAGATCAAGAAGAGCTCGGAGTATAGTCTTCCAAGTCCTGAAGGAATGTGGCCTCCAGCCCAGACTGATGTACCCTGCAAAACTGTCACTAGAAATTAATGGAGAAACAAGATGTTTCCATGACAAAGAGGAACTGGGGGAGTTTGTGACCACCAATTCAACCCTGCAGAGAATACTGAAGGACATTCTAGAGAGAGAGAAAAAAAAAACAGGCTTTTAGGAACAGTGGCAGAAAGGCCTCAATGAATGGGGCAGGCAGTAGAATGAAGGAGAAAACTAAACAAAGGCAGAAAAATGGCATAGCAGAAATGAGGCAGAGAAGGATAACTAGAATCTCTAACATAGATGGCCTTGATATGCTATACTGTTAATAGTGCACCAGGATTTAAAACACACATTACTCACACTACTCTGCTTAGATGGATTATATACTGTGTTCCAGTCATTGTACCTGTACTAGATTTGAGGGCACAGACAGTAATCCTGAAAATAACAGGATATAGTATGGTAATCATGCTTAATTTCCTATTAACTTAATCTAAAGCTCTGTAAAACCTACACAGTTTTACCATGACTGACCATAATCGAATCTGGTTTGTTGGATCTCTGTTTTGTATTGATAGATTTTATTCAAAGCTGTTATGCTTGATAGTATCAAGTCTGAGAGTATAGGCAACTGCACTTAAGATGACAAGATCCACTAGAATATCCACTCTGGTTTGATTATTACCTGCCTTTGAAGTTTTATACTGTCTACAGTGTTTTATTTTACTAAAATTGTTATTTACTGCTATACTCAATTATACTATTATATTCAATTATGCCTGATGATATAGACATTCTATTGAAGATAATAAGAAACAACACAGTAATCATTGTAGATCACCTTGTACTGTGGTTTTATATGACTTTTTGATTTCATCTTTTTATAGTAATTTGTTTTGTTTTGTCTTGCTAAGTTTTGTTTTTCCCTCTAATACAGAAAGGATAGAAATACACGTAGAGATTCATGCATGCATAGCTGTCTACACTCTCACTGTTTGACTATCTACTTTGTTTTCTTTAATTTTGTAACTTGAACAACTACTCTAAGAGGATAATATGTAATATATTAACTGGTGATTTCTTATTGTTTATCTCTTTTTTTGAATTCTGTATTATCTCTACCCTTTACATCTTTTGTTTCTCTTTAAATAAAATCTCAAAAAAAATAATTGTTTCACTGGTTGGTACAATCGGGATCTTAGCCTTTGATTCTGGGGGTGATCCAAGATTCACAGGAGCTATGGGTACATAAAAAACATTCAACAGTCCCTCGAGGGGCAGCGTCATCCAGTACATCATGCTGTGAGTAGGTATGTGGTTGTCACCTTATACCAGCCACCCAGGCCATGCCTTTACTGCTTACTCTTCTCTAACTCTCCCTAAGGAACCTCCAGAAGAAACAGGCCTGCTGACACACTAACCCAAGTCCAGGGGACCTGATTTTAGACATCTGTGCTCCAGAACTAAACTAAAGGAAAATACATTTTATGTTGTGTTGACCTACTAAAGTTAGTTTAGTGGAATTTGTTGTAATGGCAATAAGAAGCTAATATAGTTCCATATGGGATAAAATTAGTACCTTTCTATCCTCCTCCCATTGACCAGTTTGAGTCAATAATACTATACTTAGAGTTCACCTTTGGACTGTAAAGTACTTCATAACTCAAGAATTTGATTTTTCAGTGTTGTTACCTTTTGTTACTAGACATTACAGACAGGCCATTAATAAAGTCACCCTCCTGCATAATACTTTAATCAGTTCTTTTGATTATCACTATTGCTATAGTTTCCATCTTGAATGACCCCCAAAGGGTCATGTGCTTAAGGCTTTGGCCTCAGTTGATGGTGCTATTAGGAGATGGTGAAAGCTTTAGAAAACCTGGCCTGGTGGGAAGAAATCAGGTGTGGGGATGTGTCCTTCAGGGCTGTGACAACTCTGGCCCCTTACTGTTTCTCTTTGCTTCCTGGCCCCTTTAGATAAGAAACTTTGTTTCTCTACATCGTCCTTGCTGGGATGCTTTAGCTTACCATAGACCTAAAACTGCTGGTATTAACTGATCAGGACCACAGCATCTGAGTCCATGAAAATAATCCTCTCTTTACAAATTGGTTTAACTTTGATATTTTGTTTCAGTAATGAAAAGCTAATGCATTACATTTATATTTTCTATATTTTCAATACATACATTTCCATTATATTCTGTCATAGTAATTGTCATCGTTTTAAAAGTCTTAGGTTTAGAAATATGTGTTATTGGTATTTACTACTATTACCTTTAGTATTGCTTCCTTGGAAAATACTAATTTGTATGAAAGTATAGAAGGACATAAGAAAATTAAAAATATTCTTTATGAAAGTTGATCTAAAAATCCTCAACAAAATACAGACAAACAAAATCAAGTCACACATAAAATGAATTATACACCATGACCAAGATGAGATTATTTAAAGAATAATCTCATGCCTAACAAAACATGCTTAAATAAATGCAAAGGAGTTGAAATTACCCCATGCATATTATCTGACCATAGTGCAATGAAACTGGAAGTGAATGGCAACACAAAAATGCAAAAATTCCATAAACTCATGGAAATTAAATAACATCCTTCTGAACAACCAGTGGGTCACAGATGGAATGAAAGAAGAAATTAGACAATACATACAATTAAACAAAAATGCAGATACAGCATACTGGAACCTGTGGAACGCAGTGAAAGCACTCCTGAGAGAAAATGTATAGTAATGAATTCCCACAACAGGAAAACAGAACAAGCTCAAATAAACAATCTACTGTTGTACCTCAAGCTTCTAGAACAAGAAAAGGAAGCCAAGCCCAATTCCTATACAAGGGAGGAAATTATAAAAATCAGAGAAGAAATTAACACAATAGAGACTATGAAAACAATACAAAAAATTAATGAATCGAAGAGTTGGTTCTTTGACAAAATAAATAAAATTGATAAATCCTTAGGCAGCACTATATAACAAGACTCAAATTCATGCAATGAAGGATGAAAAAGGTACTATGACCACAGATACTGTGGAAATTCAAAAGATCATCAATGCTTACTCCAAAATCTTTAATCTCATAGGATGGAAAACAGAAGAAATGGAACAATTCCTCGATACATATGAATTACCAAAGCTGGATCAAGAAAATATAAAAATTCTGAATAACCAAGAATCAGTCAATGAAACTGAAAATGTAACTAGAAACTTATCAACAAGTGTCTTACCTATTTCATATTCAAACAGATTAAGTTTTTCTGTTCTAATGTTTAGACCCTTAATTCATTTTGCTTTTAGGTTAGTGAATGGTGAGAGATATGGGACTAGGTGAATCTCTGGGATGTGGATAGGCTGTTTATTTATTTATTTATTTATTTAGAGACAGGGTCTCATAATGTAATTCACAGGGGCCTCAAACTCATGATGATCCTCCTGCCTCAGCCTCCCAAGAGCTGGGATTACAGTGTGGGCCACCATGCCTGGCCTTTAGATAGCTGGTTTTGTTAAAGAGGCTTTCTTCCAGTGAAAATATTTAACTTTTTTGTCAAAGACTCGGTAGCTGAGTGTGCCTGGAGTTGTTCCTGTATCTTCTATTCTGTTCCAGTGACCCAGAGTCCACTTTTTGGACAGTACCATACTGTTTTTATCACTGTAGCTTTGTAGTATAACTTGAAGCCTAGAGTTCTGATGTTTCCTGCCTTGACCTTGTTGCCCAAAATTGCTGTTGCTATTCTAGGCCTCTTTCTCTTCTGGTATCTTATAACTTTTAGGAATGCTTTCTTTTGTTTTGTACAGAATGATATTAGAGTTTTGGTTTGGATTGCCTTACATCTGTGTAACAGTTTTCAAAGTGTGGCCATTTTAAATATATTGGCTGTGCTTATCTGTGAAGAGGAGATATCTTTCCATTTTCTAAAAGCCTCTTCAATCTCTTTCTCAGAGTACTATACTTTCCATTGTAGGAGTTTTTCACTTTCTTGGTTAGGTTAATTCCTTTTTCTTGATACCACTGTGAAAAGCAGTTTCCCTGACTTCTCTCTAGGTAAGTTTGTTGTTGATGTACAGAATGCTATTGCTTTTTGAGTGTTGACTTCGTAGCTTACTATGTTCCAAAATTTGGTTATTGATTCTAGGAGTATTTTAGTAGAGTTATTGGAGTCTGCTATGCAGAGAACCATGTAATCCACAAATAATGACCATTTAACTTCTTTTCATAGCCATAACTCATTTTTTGTTCTAATTTTTGTAGCTAATGTTTTGAGAAATTTATTGAACAAGAGCAGAGACAGCAGACATCCTTGCATTGTTCCTGGCTTTATTTTTATTTTTTTCTCATTTCTTAAAAATTTTCTTGGTGCATTTTAGATATACATGGTGATTACATTCATCGTAGGGAATTTGCACCTGTACATAATATATCTTGATTCTTATTTCACAAAGTAACACCTGTCAGTTCTGAAGAGAGTGATTACATTTTAATCTGTTTATGTGTACTAAATGGTGCACAGATAAGAAAACATGCCAACAATTGTTTGTTTTACATTTTTGTAGAGATTATAAGTACTACTATATCAAATTTTTATTTGATGAATAAATTGATTTTTTGTGAAGGGAAGGACTCAAATTCCAGTTCTGGCAGGCAAATTAATATTTTCAACAACTATTTCACTGTCTCTGGTCCCCCAGAAACCTCTGGTGATGAAATATGCACCTTGTTAAAGGTTGCTTGTCTGGAAACATTGACCTCAAACTCTTTATGAAACTCATTCAGATCATATTTTGGGATTCAAAAGACAGACTCTTATTTGAGCCATATTTTCTTATTAGCCCAGATTTTATTTCTAGAAGACACACTGATATAAAGTTAGCTATATAATAATTTTAGTTTATCCTTTAAATACACAAAAGTTCTCAAATTTGCTTTTGTTTTCAAGAAGGGATAAAATATATTGTACAGAGCCAGTTCCAAAAAGATATGAAGTTGATAAAGAGATATTGGGGTGATATTAAAATTTCCCATCACCTCATTATTCTGTCTAGAGCTTCTGCCAAATCAAGACCTTTTTACCATACACATTCTAACAGCTAAATGCAGAACAAGATTTTTTTAACCCATCAGGGCAAAATTGAGTTTTATAAAGTACTGTCACTGAGAAATAGAAGAAGAAAAAGAAGAAAAAGGAAGGCAGGAGAGAAGAAAGGAAGTTAGACTGTGCTTTTACTAATAATATTTTCATTTCTCAAAGAAATAAATATGTAAAACATCTCAAAGAAATAAATATGTAAATATGTAAAGCAGCCTCTAGTAGAGCAAGTCCCTGATTTATGAATGAGTTCTGTTCCAGATCATTTATAAGTCAGGTTTGTCCATAAATCCAACAAAGTGAGCCATACATACCTTTGACAAAATATACAGTGTAAGGCATAAGAAAGCAAATGTGCAGAAAAACACTCACTGTGCAGCATCTCACAGAACAGAAAACACACAGCAGCACAACTGTGACAATACCCGGTAGACATGGGAGCTACTTCCATGGTTTGTTTGCATCGAAGAGTGTTCGTAATGTGAGGTTCCTATCTGTCAAAGTGTGCAACTTAAATGCTTCTAAGTCGGGGACTTACTGTACATGGACTAATATATGTGTGCCTTGACTGTCTTTTTGGTATTTAGAAATAATCAAAAGTCACTTCGAGGCTTATATAGTCAACCTAATTATTATGGTTATGGTTTGGGATATGCTGTGATTTCAATGAGTCCCCTGCAAAATTCACATTGAAACTCAATCCTTATCATGATGGACTAACCTCTAAGAAGTAGGTCTGTTGAGGAGATTACATTATGAGACACTTGCCCTCATGAATGAATGCCTTATAAAGCATAGAATACTAGATCATGCCCTTTTTCTTTTGTTCTTATGCTTTCTATCAAGTAAGTATGCAGCAAGTAGGCACCATCTTGGAAGCAGAGGGACCAGATTTTTGCCAGTCTGTAGTATTTGTTCTGCTAGCACAAAGACAAGATGATTCATATGCATGTTGTGATAATGCTTTTAAAGAGAATTCCTAATATGTTTGATAGCATTTTGGAAATATGCATTTATATCATTCAGAATCTAGTCATAAAAGCAGCTGCCACCCTAGGTATTTCAAACAAGGAACATTTAATCCAGGGAATTGATGACAGAGCTGATAGGAGAGCTGAAGGGATAAACCTGGTGAAGGAGACCAAAGAACAGCAGGAAGTTATGGATGTGCTGGGACTGGAAGGTTGTGGAGGAAACGGTTACATCAGCCAGAACCTGGGAATAAGAGAGAAACCCACAGGACAGGTTGCTTAGTGGGACCTCAGATCACAGAGGAACCAGAGCCACAATGAGGAAATGCCATTTAAAGCAGAGACTGGAGAAGGAGCATTCTGACCTTTCTGCTGTCTCTCACCCAAACTTCTTCAGAACCCCTGTTTACTGAACCCATAAGAATTCAGAAATGGTGAAGCATAAAAATGTCTTCCTCACATACAAAGCAGGCAGATGGTGTATAACATTTGCTAGTTGTGAGTAAACTAGCAAATGTTTGCTCAACCTCCTGAAGTGCTATTTTGAAAACACAACTTACATGGAGGATGGTATTTATGTGTCTGTCTGCTCGTTTATGCCAAAAACAATGGTGCAGAATTCTGCATATGGACACAATTTCAGGGGCTGGGAGGTTAAGGAACTTCTTCCTTGTAAACCTTACCTACTAATGAGGAAAAAGAGGCAATAAAAAAGTAAGCACAAAAATAAATACACAACTGCAAGAAAAAACAAGATGTGCAGTGGAGAGTTACTGCTAGGCAGAACCTTTCTGAGGTCTTCGAATCTGAGTAGAGACCTAAAAGAACAGCAGGACCCAGCTTTGGGAACACCCTGGCAGCCTGGTCCTTTCAAGTATGTAAAACAGTGATAACAGAACAGTGCAGGAGGAAAATGACCAAGCTGGAAAGAAAATAGGGCCAGGTGACATAGTACCTCAGAGGTTAAAGTTTCCTAAGAATAGATAAAAGTCCCTAAAAATTTTAAACTCAAATGTGGTATGATCTGATTTTTATTCCACAAATAGTATTCGTATTTGCGAATTTTATAATAAAGTTGTGGGGACAGGAGTAAATTCAAGGTGCTAACTAGACAAATGGTCAGGGAAAAGTTGATAGCAATGTTGACTATATTATAGTGATAGAAACAGAGAAATGAATAAAGCTGAATATTATTTAGAAGATAATGATGGGGCTGGGGATTTAGCTCAGCGGCATAAGTGCCTGCCTTGCAAGCACGTGGTCATGAGTTCTATCCCTGGTACCGATTAAAAAAAAAAGAAGATAATGATAATGCTGATGGAGTGAATTTGGAGACTGAGGAAAGGAAGAGATCAAGAACAGTTCCTAGATTTTTGCTTTTTTTTTTTTTTTAATAAGCGGGAAGATGAGGATGTCTTGAACTAAATGGGAAAGGCAACGTCTTCGGAGTTGAAGTGTCCCTAATGTGGCTTTGGATTATTCTCCAACATCCAAATTAAAGTATTGTATTCTGTTGCAAATAAAATGTGTTTGTCATCAGAAAGAGATAGAACTAAACAAATTTACCTAGGAGTCACTGAGATTTCAGTGGTGCTATAAGATCATTGGTTTAGTTTAAGATCATTGAAGAGAAAACAGTTTGTGTCACTCTGGAAGGTGTCTTGTTGACACATATGAAAAATTCAACATAAAAACTCTCATTTGAGGCATTCATGGAGTACTTTTGGGACAGATATTCCCAAAACCTAGTTCTTTTCTATGAGTACATTGCATAGCCCTGATAGAAGAGACACAGGGCACTTGTCACAGGAAAATTACAGTGGTAACTTGCTGTTTCAGTTCTTCTTCCTGTGATTTTCAGTTATTTCTGTCTTCACAGAATTCCTGTCAGATTTGGAAATTTTACAGCCATTTTATCTTCAAAGCTGCTTGCATCGTCTTTTTTCCTTCTTTTCTTCTGTTTTTACACCTTTCGAACACGTCCCACATCTTTTTTACATGTTCTGTCTTATTTCTCCCTTCCGTTTTCTCCTTTGGCTTCTTTTTGGATATTTGCAAGATGCCCCTCTTCCTCTTTACCAGTGTTGTCCTCTGTGTCTGGCTTGTTGAAGATAATTTCTCAATTCTAGAAATTTCACTGAATTTCTTTTGTAGAATCTAATTCTTTTTAAGTCTATTTTTATTCTTTTTTTAATTTTATTTAAAGAGAAAAAAAGCAAAACAGAAAAAGGAGAAGAAACAATACAGAATTTCAGAAAAAAATAAGCAGTAAGAAATTACTAGTTGATAAATTACATATTGTCTTCTTAAACATAGTTGTTCAAGTTACAAAATTAAAGCATACAAAGTGGACATTTAAACAGTGAGACTGCAAAGAAGTTCAATGATCCAGTAACAACTTAGCAACATGGTTATCAATGCTACACACTTAAACATACATGCAGCCATATCGTCTAGAGCACTTTCTTTTCTTTTTTTTACTTTTTAAGTAAATTATCTGTTTAGTTATATCCTGTTTCAGGTTGCTCAGTACCTTACTGATCTGTTTTGTTGTTGTTATATACTTTTAATCACCTTATATAATTCTGTTTTCTTGTTTTTGAGTTTCTCCTCATCCATGCTCCATGGATCAGCTTTGGTGGAGTTGGGAGTTTTTTGAAGGTATTTTGTTACTTTGTTATCTACTTTTTTTTTTTTGAAGGTAGCAAAATACAGCAGAACAAGACAGAACAAACCCATGCGACCGCAGTGCAGTGAAACTAGCACAGAACCTCAGAGCAGGTCACCAGGACACGAGCAATGGACTCAATAGTAGTACATCCTGTTCTGTTCACATTAGTTGTACTTTCGATTGAAGCAAAATGGAAAGGAAATATTGAACTTATAAAAACAGCAAAATGGAAGGAAATATTGAACTTATAAAAACAGAATATTGAATAGAGCAGTACCATTAATCAGAACTGAGTAAAACAGTGATAAAACTATTTGCCTTCAGGGAGATAGTAGAAGGAAATCCCCCTGACTTGCCACACTGCATACATTCATCCTCCCACAACTCAGACCCCTGGTGCTGACTTGCTAATGGAGGGGGGAATGGATTGATGTCTGATCCTTAGCCCACATACTGGCAGGCCCCCAGCTGCTTACCAGGGTGGCCAGCAGGCCGCCTGTTCTCCCAGCGCCCAAAGTTCCAACATGATGCAGAGCTCAGGAATCGCCGATAGTTCTCACCCTGGTGTGCCCTATTCTTTTTGTTAAAGTCCATTTGCTGTCTAGTTTTTCTAGGAGTGGGCCCTCTTATAAATGATGGTGCTCCCATAAGATTGCAGGCTCTACTTTGCCACAGCTATTTTAGCTCATGTTAATTAACTCTGAGATATTTGCAGCATGATCAAATTGTCAAACAATGAAGTTCTTAGGGTGCATTTTAGGGTGTATCCGCCCAGTATAATTGGACCCTGAGTATCGTGGCTCACACACTATGGAAGCTCTGAATTATGTCATTGTAGAACTTTGTTCTCACAGTTGAATGAATCACAGGCAGATCACGTTGTATAAATTGGAGAGCTGGTAGGGCATGAATGATTTACATGAGTATATTTTAATACAGGCATTTTTACTAAAGAATAGTCAGAATTTATCAGGGTTTTGTAGGAACAATAAATGGTCATTATTACACTTAGGTTTGAGAGGGCTAAGTGAGGAGTAGTTTCTTAATCCACATAGTAGCAGTAGCTGTAACTGTAGCTGTAACTGAGAGCATTAAAAGCTTCCTCTCTTGAGAAAGGGAACACAGCCTACCTGAGCTGAGCCAGCTGAGAAGCAGCCAGAAGAATAAACACTCCTCACTCTCTCCTGGGCCTGCGGTGAGCATCCAACTGAAATCCAAATGGCACGAGCCATGAAGCAGGCTCAGGGCCAGAATTCCTGGTGCACAGCAAAAGGTGGACAGAGAATGACAGAGTGAATGTCACGGGTGATAACTCAGATAGAAGCACAGACTCTGAAGTGGACCCATCTTCTCTTCCACCTCAGACGAGGCCCCTGGTACACTTGGCATCAACCACTCTACCGCATTTTATGTAACATTATTGCCAGCTTTTTAGTTGTATTTTAACCCTCCTCCAAAATAAGCACTGTTACTGTCTTTTTTTACTCATTTGTTAGTTTTTAAAACATATATTTTTGTTCCCTAGGCCTTGTGTTGCGTGTAAAACTTTGGCTAATTTTCTCAAGTTCCTTTAGAGCTTCTCCCAGGGAGGGCCTGGGTGGTTGGAGTGTCCTCAGTTTTTGTTCATTTGGAAATTTCTTTATTTTGTCTTTATTTTTAATGAATGTTAACCTGGCTAACTAATTTTAGAATTGCACTTGTTTCCCCTCTTTTCCGTAAGGCCTGTATCGATGGTATTGTGCTTGTTTCCAGGTTCCATTGTCTTTTCAGGAAGTCAGCTTAGGTCTAATTAACATTTCTTTGTAGCCTGTTTATATTTTCCCTTCATCTATGTTTAAGACCTTTGTCTGTTTTTTCAAGAGTGTAACTCTAATTATTTAGATTTTTAAAAACTGTATCTTTTTTGGGATTGTCTCTGCTCTTAGATATGAGTTTGTGTATCTTCCATTCATATTTTAAGCTTCTCAGTCATTAGCTATTATATCTTCTTCATTTTCTTGGTTCTTTCCTTTCTGAAATATTGATGATTATCTAGTTAGACCCATGTTTCCTTGTTTTCCATATCTCTTAACTTCTTTGACATATTTTCCACTTTCTCATCTCTTAGTGCTATACTTCTAGCACTTTAAAATTACTTTTCTGGTTTATTATTCTCTCTTATCTAATTCTGCTGTATGAACTACTAAGTTTGTAATTTTATTGACTATTTTTTTTCATTTTTTTAAAACTCCAATTCTATCATTTTTCAATTTGCTCTTTCTGGCTTGACACTTTATTTCTTGCTAATATTTTGCTTCGTCTGTTTCACTAAAGATTTTTAAGAACTGTTTTATTTATGTGTTTTCTAACTTGTAATTCCAATCTCAATGCAGAATCTCACTCCATCCTGGTTTTACCAATTATGTCTGGTAATTTTGGTTAGGAAGGCACTCTCAGCAGAACTGAATTTGGGTAAGTCCTAAAGGAGGCTGAATTGAAGATAATTTCACCTTCTATTTCACCATCCCAGAAACAATTGTTCTGGGGATATTTACACTTTATCCTTGACATATAACTTTCTGGGCCACAAAGTTAATATACAAGATATGACAGAAAATATGTGAATGTTTAAGTTTCTTTTAAAAACATTACAGTAAAAGGCATCTGCATGAATATCCCTCAAAATCCTCCTTGTCACTTCAAGTACATTTATGCCACTGTTCTCACCTCTGTCCAAAGCAGTTCCTCAAGTCTTTTTCATAAGCATCTTTAGTTACACTGTTGTGACTGCCTCAGTGCCCTAAATAGATTCAAAATGCTTACTATTCACAGTCATTTTGACTTTGGGAAAGAGTCAGAAGTCAGACTGTATCAGATCCAGTGAAAAGTGTGGATGAAAACTCCCTACGCTGTTTTTACGACCCTGGTTTTTCACTGGAAGGTGCTCGGCAGCAGCCTTCACTATATTTTTGATCACCTCTTATAAAGACAGTTATGAAAACGGGCTTCCAGAACGTGAGAAGATGGCAAGAATGATGACACATGTTCAGCACAAGGGGAATTATTTTGAGGGAGGTTAATGATAAGGTGTAATAATTTTACATTTAGTGTAATAATTTTTTATTTAAACATTCACCATATATTTTAATCACATCTCAGTGTAAATTCCAAGCATAAGAAGAACAGTTTTCAGGGTTATACATTCTCCAGAGGAAATAAAAACGGTTTTTCAATTCACAGGTACAGGGAGATCAGAAAGCTGTTCTCTCTCTTCTTTTACCAGATGAAAATTTCTTCTGCCCAAGACCCTGCCCTGCCCTCTGCCCCGAGAACTGTTGTTTCCCACAGGTGGCACTCCTGTGCAGCTCGCTGGGCAAGGGTTGGACCCTCAGCCAATCTCTTCCCTAGAGGGCATTCCTAGCTTCCGCTTCTCTCGGCCTTGAAACCCCAGGCTGGCCTGTGCCCTGGTGGCATTCCCTCGCCTGTGGTTGTCCTTTATCATTCTCTGCTGTTGTCATCCACTCTGATCCTACTCATTCCACATCCCCGAGTTTGTGCGTAGTTTAGAAACCATTAGAGACTCCATGATTTTGCTTTTGAGTGAAGTTCTGTATGTTTTTTTCCATTATTTATTTTAGAAGAAGAAAAGAGTTGCATGCTCAGTTCATCCCCTTGAAATTAAAATAGTATCTCACACTCCTGACTTACTGCATTCTGTATATTCTGCTGTGAGAGTCAGAAATAGGGAATGTGCTTAATCATGATTTGGCTTAAAAATGGAGGAAATGTAGAACAGGAGAAATGAGGTGTTTGGTGGAAAGAATGATGAACTGCTTTCATGAAACCTATGTTTTGCTCTTTGTCCCCTCCCTATAAGAATTCCAATGACGAAGAGACTTATTCTCTTGATATTGACTTATTCAATTGTCAGTAATTTCATTAGATGCTCTGCAATGTGCCATCCATTTCTAAAAGCCTGCAAAACTTTTTGGCTTGAAAAATTTACATGTTTGCTAGGTACTTCCCTAAAGATGCTGAATAAATAACGGAGACCTACTACCACTGTGTTTATTATGAAGAGCAACATAAAAACCTTAATACTCTGTACCATATCTCTTTTGATTTAAAGGGAAAAGTAGTTCGGGTTGTTAGATTACAGGTCCAAAGATTTTCATCCTTCTTACTTAAATATGATAGATTATTCCTGGTGGTAAAATATAGCTGGACATAAAACCAATGGATATTGATTCCAAGTTATGAATTCCCCCAATAAGCAAGAAAGAGTAACAGCCTTCAGCAGTCACGCAGCACAAAGTGACAAAGCTACCAGGATTTACTCTGCCCTCCACCATCTTGGCTCCCTGCTTTGCTCAGGTTCCTGCCCAGGCAGCCAGCAGCTGGCAGGTACAGCCTGTGGCACCTCCATTCTGTCACACCAGGAAGCTCCCTGCTGGTCACAGTCATTCCACCGCTGTTACTTAGGAGCCCTGCGAGTCTGCTTGGCTGTTTGCAAACAAGCACAAATTCAAAATACGGAGTTAATGGCCCTTAGCAGTCCTTTTCTCCAGGAAATGAAGCAATCAGTGTAATCCCACATCACTGCCTGAAAGGGATGTTTCTGTACATCCTAGGGTGTGCAGACTGTCCTGGGGTCTCCTTAGACCGACTCCCTCCTCTTGTGTGTTTCATTGTTCCTAATTCCCAACCATCTTTGAGGTTATTTTCCAAAATAGCTCTGTTCGTGCCAGCTGCAGCGAGTGTTGGGGCACCTGCACCTCACAACCTCCTCAGACAGGAAAGCACCGTTTCCCCACACACTGGAAACACTGCTTGTTACAGGCTCTCTGACAATTGCTTTTGGCTGAAGGAGCGACATCGTTCAAGGTTATAGCACTTTGCTGGGCCTGTTAGGATGCAATGACCGGTCAGTATTAGAGCACAAGGGCCTGAACCCCTCGTTTCTGTTTGGGGCAATTCTGCAAGGGCATCTTCGAATCACAGCTCACCGTGGGTGCCACTGTGACAAGGACATCACAGTTCAGCTTCTCCATTTACCCAGAAGAGCTGCTCGAACAAGTTACACCCCAAGGCCTGTTTTCAAGTTATTCAAGACAGCAGGTCATAAACTCTTGTCCTAGTCTTTGCGGTTTTGTTATGTTTGGAAGGGCTGACAATCTAAGCTGGACAGCAGACATACCTTCTCTTTCTCTTCTTCTCTTTCTCTTTTTTCTCTTTCTCTATTTTCTTTCTCTTTCTCTTTCTCTCTCTCTTTTTCTCCTATTTCACTAAAAAAATTTATTCATTATTTTGTGATGTTACAACCAGTAAAGTTGTACATTTATATTTTTCTTTACTTTTTCTGAGCAATGAAAACTGTACAGTTTTTCACCCTTTGGCCTTCTGGATTTCCCAGAAAGCCTTGGTACCTTTGCATTTTAGCTGCATTCAACTTTGCTAATTAAGTATCTTTCACAATTTGAAATTAGCAGGGAGCACATCATTTTTTTCCAAAGTACTATTAATCACTGGACACGTTCTATTCAAGTCTAGAGCTGATTCCTGCAAAGCTATTAATTTTTGAAATTAACCCCTGCCTGTGCAGGAAATTAAGTACTGTTCTTTCCATGGCTATGTTTTGTTTTCTTTTAATGACTGTATAAACAGAGGAGAAATAAATCACAAATAAAATGGAAGTGTATGTATTGTTTCTAAAAAGACTGGCTTTTCAACCAGGCACAGTGAAATCGAGGATCAAATCATAATTTTTTACAAGTATGATCAATCTAGGGCATGCAGTCTTCCCAGGCAATGCTTTTCAATTTAATATAAATAAATGTAGACTGCTTAATTCATTACCTCCAATATTCATTTTATTTTGCTTACATTAAGCCAGTTAATGTCAAAACAAAATAAGAAAATTTCTTTATTCCTTGGGTCTTTTATATTTTAGGCAGAAGAGCATCAATACTATATTTAATAGTTATGAAAATCAGGCCATTTAAATAATGCTTCTGAGATTAAAGTCCCATTGCTGATGGCTTTTTGAAAACACAAAAATATATGGAACTTGGTGACAAACACTTTGTTTGCAACCTTATTTTTCTACCATATGAAAATGATCACGTTGACTGAATGTGAATAAACACAGTTTAATGTGAACTCAAGTAACATTTCATAGTAAACTATATGCTCCATCTTCCCAGACTCTTCTTTCCTAGTACCCAAAACCCTGCGCTGTCCCCCTACCCAAGAGGACCCACAGCACCCTAGAGCTCCAGGAAATCTTTAACTATTCCACCTTTCCCCTTCTCTCTTTCCCAGTTCATTTTGCTTTCCAAACTGTCAGTCAGGACTTATCTCAAAAGTCACATAAATATTCAAGTCCATATGACATAATCTGATGGGCATGTGCTTTCAAATATTCACCTGTCAAAATAAAACTATGAGGACTCCACTGTTTTCAGCAGTGTTGTTACTTTAGATCTGAAGAGCTACCCATGAAAAGTGGTAGACATTTAGGTGGTAGCAACAGCCAAAATCATTGCCAACACTTGAACAGCCCTCATAACAGAACAAGGCCATAGCTGTGAGAATCAGGTAGATACAAAGAGAAGAGTGACACTGAAGGCACTGTCTGTGACAACCTCTCAGCCTGGCTATGAATGAGTGCACGGTCCACGTGGTCAGTACCCAGGAGAAGGTGAATGAACTGCAGATCCGTAACACAGTACGGCAGGTGCTAATCATCCATCACAGAGTTCCCAGTTTGCTGATAGTCTTTGTTCTCAGGGCATTGTTAGATGACCAGCAAATCAATTTCCTAAATAAATAAATAAGATGTTAATAAAAAGATTCTCAGAAATACTCCAACACATATTTCCTCCTAACTTCATATAAATCCACCTGCTATAACCATCCTCAAACACTGCAGTTACTGACTTGGTTACATTTTTGTCAACGTGGCTGCATATCTCAAGCTCAAGTCCTTGGTCCTAGCAAGTGACATGAGTACCAGAGCCAGACAGAGGCAGCTGAAGCCAGAACCTCTGAACGGACACAGCTGACATCTGTAATGTGAGCTCAGTGTCACTGCAAACTGCTTTTAGAATGAGTGATTATTTCTAGTGTAGGACACAATGCTTTGTTTATTGTAAAATAAATTGTCAACTAACTGTAAATTTTGGAATCCAGCACTGTATGGGTTAAATGTAATGTTTTCTTTGAACCAAAATGGAAGACAAGTTGTGACTATTACAGCTTCTTAACTGGAATATGAAAGTGTATCCAGCCTTGTTCCTCTGTCTTTAGCGTGCAGCCCAGTGTCCCCCACACAGTCCAACCTGGGTCCACCCTGTAGCTGAGGATGCACAAAGGCCTGACCCTTCCCATGTGAATACAATGCGGAGACCACTGTGGTCTCAGCATAATTTTATATAGATTTCCGTTCCTCTTCTAAAAATAAAACTTCTAATTTTATAGTCTCTCTCTTTTACCACAACATATCAAAATGTGAAAAAGACATGAAAATCAATCATAAAAATCAAGGGCAATAGTTCAAATAATCAGAAAGTAAAATGCATTATTTAAATATCAGAACCTTGATGTTTTATTGCATCAGTCTTGACCATAAAACAAAAGCAACTAAATTCTATCTGGACAGTGCCAAGTCTTCACTGGATCTGTTCTTCTAGCCATAAAGGATATTTCAGGCACTTTTATATACAAGCTTTCACTCACGTGAATATTTGCAGTAATCTCAGTGTTGGTAAAATTGATGCCCAGCAAATCATCAGGAGGAAATATCGGAGTGTCTTGAAGAGAGCGAATAATCACTTGATTTTAAAGACCTGCTTTTTTGCTTAAAGAATTAAAATGAACTTTAAAGCAACACTCGAAGTGCAGTACAGATGTAAGGAAATTGGATTTAGTTCAGCATGAGAAGAGTTTAGCTCAAAAAATTCAAAAATCAATAGCCTATTTGGTTCAAATTCATGATCTCCTATAGGATTTTTGCTTGTTCAAGCAGACTAAGTTTAATCTTACTTTCTTTTTACATTGACTCCACATATTAAATACAAACAATAATGACATGGATAGCCCTAATTGTATTGCATCAAAGAGTCTGAATTTGGGGCACACATGCAGACTTGGGAATTTCCTGAACCCCTGATATTGTGTACTTCCTGCCCATTTTCTTTCTGGAAAAAGAATCCAGACCTTATGTCAAACTGTCAAAGAGAATAAGAAAATATTAATGTTCACAAACAGGAGATCTCCCACTTTTTTTTCAACACTGAAATTTCTACGATTAATTCAGAAATTTATGTAAAGTGATCAGAAGAATAACTAAAATTTTTATTAATTTTGTTACAATAATAACCTAAAAATAATTGTCAAACTACTGGTATGCATGAGTTGCCTATCTTTTGTGATTGTTTTCAAAGTACAAAGGCAACTCTGAATGTAGAAAGAGCTCCAAAAAATCAATAAGAAATGAATGAAATGCTCAGTAGCAAAAAATGATGAAAGGCATTCCCTTTCCAAACACCATGGTGTGTTATATAAGCATAAGTAAGTGTATTCTAATGACTATATCCAGTAATCTATTGCTATATACAAAATTCCCCCAAATTAAGCAGTTTATTATAGTAAGCAATTATATAATTATTATATAAACCATGCACCTGTAGGTTGACCAGCAGTTCATCCTAATTCTCTATCCCATAAACTGAGCTACATCTCCTACCCTTTATAAAAAAATTTTAAGATGTGGTGTATTAAATTGCTAACTTGCCTGGGGTTGGCAACCAGCTTGTGACTCCCCTGCATCAGCCTCTCAGGATTCTAGGATTATGGGCATAAGCCACCATGGCTGATGTACCTCATGTCTGAAAATACCAAGCTTGTTTGATTTTATTATGCCGGACAGTATGAGCAATTATTTTGAAGATAACAAGAGGCATTATGGTAGCCATTATTGATTTCCTTTTATTTTATTTTGAAGTCATGTACCATGTTCATTGTTTTTTTATTGAATCTATTCTGTTTTTTATTTCATTTGGTTTTATTCTTTTCAAAAGGAAAAGAAAATACCAAGGTTTTTGTTTTATTAATTAATTAAGTAATTATTTATTTATTTTAAAGTAGTTTTTAAAGTAGTAAAATACCACAGAACAAGACAGAACAAAGCCAACTGAGACAGTGTGGTGAACTTGGTACAGAACTTCATGGCAGTTTACCAGGATAATGGTAATAGGTACCATAGTATATCTTGTTTTCTTCATAATAGTTGTTCTTTCAATCAGGTTAACACAATCAAAGGAAATATAGAACATTATAGAACTTATCAAAACAGAATATTGAATAAAGCAATACCATTAATGAGAGCAAAGCAAAACAGTGATAAAAATATTGGCCTTCAAAGAGATGCTAGAAGCAAATCCCCCTTATTTGCTATATTGCATATAGTCAACCTCTTAATTGATGCTCAGATCTCTGCTCCACTTGCTAGCAGGGGTGGGGGTATATGGATGTTTGAATCTCAGCCCGTGCACCAGTAAGCTCACAGCTGCTTACCAGGTAGGCGAGCTGGTTGCTTGGTTTCCCAGCTCCCTAAGTTCCAACATGGTGCAGATCTCAGGAGATGCTGAAGGTTCTCACCTTGGGATGGCAGCGGCTTGCCAGATTACAACCAGCACCAAGGTTTTATTTTATTTTTTAAAATACATTATTTTTTATTATTTATTTATTTAGTTTTTGGTACAGGGGATCTAACTCATGACCTTACTCTTGACAGGCAGGTGCTTATGCCACTGAGCTAAATCCCCTTACACCAAGGTTTTAAAACACAAAAAATACTGAAGAATTGTCCCATTTTATAGGACATGAGTGATATAAGACATCTAAATGCAATGTGTGATCTTTTTTCTTTTCTTTGTAATGAAAAACTCTGCCTAATAGTTGAAAAAACTTACCTAAAATCTATAGGCTATAGTATTATATCAAAGTTAATTTCACTATGGTATTTATTGTGTATCAAGGTAAGAAAATACCATTAAAAATACACATTTCCTTATTTAAGGACAAAGGCACATTATTCGTCTTTTTCTCCCTCTTCTCCTTCTTTCTTACACACATGCACACACACACATACACACCTACACACTGCAATATTTTTTTTTGTACCAGGGATTGAACTCACAACCTTGTGTTTGCCAGACAGGTGCTTACTCCTGCTGCACTAAATCCTTGGCCCCAAATTTTAGTCATAATGTTTTTTGTATTCAAAAGCTCTCCTCTAAGTTGTTTTAATATACTTATGTGTCACTTCAAATTTTTGCTATCAAATTATTTATTTATTTATTTTGTCTTTTTGAGACAGAATTTCACTATGCAGTTCAGGCTGGCCTTGGACTCACCGTGGAGCCCAGGCTGTCCTCAAACTCACAGTAATCATCTTGCCTCAGCCTCCCGAGTGCTGGGATTACAAGCCTGTGCCACACCATCCTGGATTTTATGTTACCAGTTTAATTTTACGTATTTTCTCATACAGTTGTACATGGATTAAGATAAAATTTTGAATTCTTTTATTAAATAAAGGTTATTTATTTTGACACCTATGACACATATTTAAGGTATACAGTGTGATGTTTTGACATGCTACATATACACTGTAAAGGTCACCATAATTGATATTGATACGTAGTTTCCCTCATAAATTACTATTTTTGATGAGTGATGGGAATATTAAGGATTTTTGCTCTTTGTAATTTCAAATGTATAATACATTATTCTTAACTAGAGTTATAGCATCATATATTAAATATATAGAAAATACTCATACCTGAAATATTGCATCCATTAACCAGAATCCTACCATTTTCCATTCCCTCATCTCTGGTAATAGTATGTTTATTCTGTTTCTGTGAGTTTGAATTCTTTAGGCTCCACATACAAGTGAGACCCTATGGTAACTCACTTAACACAGGATAGTCCTGGTTCACCTATACTGTAGAAACTGGTAAGATTCCTTTCTTTTCTAGAGCTGAATAATATTCTTTTGTAACTGTATCTATATCTCACATTTATAATCACATATATGTGGATGTGTAAATTAATTTCATTTATTAGTTATCATGAATAGTGAATCAATGAACACAGGAATGCAGACTGCTGTTCAGCATAGTGTTCTCAATGCCTTTGGATATATAACCAGAATTGGGATTGCTGGATCACATAACTTTTCCATTTTTCATTTTTTGAGGAAACTTTATACTGTTTTTCATAATAGCTGCATAAATCTATATTTCCACCAACAGTGGAAAATTGTTACTTTTTCTCTAAATCTTAGTCAGCACCTGTCTTTTATGTTTTGTTTTTGTAATGATCATTCCAATGAATGGGAGCTGATATCTTATGGTTTGATTTGCTCGATGATTAGTGATATAGAACATATTTTCGTATGCCTATTGTTTATTTGTATGTGTTTGGGAAAAAAAAGTCTATTCAGATCCTTTGCCCATTTTAAATCTTTTTTGGTTGAGTTTCTTGTGTATTTTGAATATTAGCTTCTTATTAGGTATATGGTTTACTAATACTTTTTCTCATACTCCCTTTTTATTCTGTTGATTGTTTACTTCACTGTACAGGAACATATTAGTTTGATGTAATTCCACTTATTTTTTTCTTTGGTTGCCTGTGCTTTTTGAGCCATATCAAGTCACTGCCAGTGCTAATGTCAAGGAGTCTAGTCACTCTGTTGAAATTTTGGATCTGTTAATAAAAACTTTAGAACAATCCAAATAATTTTATATGTATTGGATTAAAACTGATAGCTTAGAAAATGGATAATGAGGTAAAAGATCAGTCTATTTTCATTCTAAAGTTCAAATAAAACAAGAAAATACCAAATGTTGAAGTGCTCACTGCATCGGCAGGGATGAAAGTGGCCATTCTCAATTCTGTATTTGAAATGGTGAATAATGTAGAAACATTTTGTCACTTGATCTCATTTTTAAAGAATTGAGATAAACTCTACACTGGCTGTTGCTCTTTCTTTTCCAACTCCAGAATTGCTTTGCATTATGAACAAAAGACAAAGCTGAGTCAAAGCCAATGATTTCTGGAAAATGTCATGCCAGGACCCCCATGGAAAAATGCAAATGTGTGCAGGACACTTAACTGTAACGTCCAACTTTGAACTGATGCTATGTTTTAGTAAGTATGTGAAAGAGGATTGTGTATCACTAAAGTATCCTTCAAGATAACCTCAGTAGAGACCAACAAGCAATCCTGATGAAATTCTCCCCACAGCTCTTCCCAGTTATTTAGACATGACTGTCAGCAAAACTTCTGGAAAATTTGTAAAGTTCTTTTTCAAAAGATGAAAGATGCCCCATCTTCCATCTACTGTCACTCCTAGGGCAGGCCTATGTGCTCATTTCTCATCCTCACATTGATGCTCTCCGGGACCGGCATAACTGAAAATTTTTTAATGTCTTTGCTTTTGATATAGGTCTTCAATTTAACACACCTGTTCCTTTAACACATTTTATTCAGTGCTGAGATCAAACTCAGTGCCTCATACACACTCAGCAAACATTCTACCTCTGTTTTATATCCTCAGCCTTCAACACATTTCTTGACTTCATACCATACATATCTCAGGCTCTGTGCTAGTCTAAATTGACTCTTCCCTGAAGCCAGAGAGTACCATGGATTTCTCCAATCTGAGTTCAGCTCAGGATGAGTTCAGTATTGGTGCAAGGTCATTAAGGCAACTGACACAGAAAAGTAACTCGAGATGTTCAGAATGCCCAGTAAATAAAGACTTCTCATCAACAAGCAATGCTTTTCCAGCTCTTGAGGAAATAGTTACATTTTTTGGACTTGACTTTCATTACAGTTTCTAGTTTCTAAGTGCAAACAGAATCTTGAAATATGTGAACCCAAACCAAAGCTTTTATATTATGACCTAATGTCAAATGCCTAGGCAATCTCTAGACACACAAAATGCCACAAAAGAATTTGTCAGCCTTAATATTCCTTCCTTTAGAGAAAAAAATGTCTCTGGAAATTACAAGTTTGAGCTTTAAGAGGAAAAAGAAAAATTTTTTACTCATCAGTGGTTTTAAAAAATTCTATTAATTAAGTTGTCTTTATCCAAGTTCTTTGCTAACTAAAATCTATCATAACCCAGAAATTTTTAACGTTGTAAAGTCTAAACTGAAGCAAAAGAAATAAAAGTGATTTAAAGATAACAGTAGCAAAATTATGTAGAGTCCTCTTACAAATATTGTTTCATTTAATGGGAAAAATAAAACAAAATTTCATAGTAAAATAATAGGAGAATAGCAATAGCCTAGATGATACATAGTTAGTACACTGCCTATTGTTATCTTCAAAGTAATTACTCAGAGTACAACATACTGGCATAAAAAAATCCTCCAAACAACATTAGCACAGACTTTTCTTTTATCAATTAAGACAAACTAGTAGTATAACTACCTTGTATTTTTCTCCTTTTCCCTTCCTTCCTTTCTCCTTTCTCCCACCCTAGTTCCTCTTTCCTTTTGAACAATTTCTTTCCATTTCACAATATGTATTGTATATTTTGGTCCTTATTTAGCCTTTCAGTTTTTTACCTTGGGGAGACAATATGAGGTTTACACAAGTCAGTCTGCTTTATCTTATTTATGGTTATGGCCTCAAGTTGCATTCATTTAGCTATAAATATCTCAGGTTTACTCTTCTTTATGGCTGAGTAGTACTCCATTGTATAAAGAGACCACATCTCTTTTATCCATTCCTCACTGGATGGGCATCTCTGCTGTTTCCGATATATAGCTATTACAAATTGTGCCACTATAAACATGGGTTCACCTGTATCACTGTGATATTATGTTTTTTATTCTTCAAGGAAAATATCCAGAAGGGCAATAGTTGGGTAGAATGGACCTCTCATTCTACTTTTTTGAGGAATCTCCACGCTGTTTTCCACAGTGATTGCACAAGTGCAAATCTGCCACTAACAGTGGAGAACAGTTTCTTTTCCCCATACTCTCTCCAGCATCTTTTATTGGTTGATTTCTTGAAGATAACTATATTCTTTCTGGGATAAGCTGGAATCTCAATGTTGTTTTAGTTTGCGACTCTAGAATGACCAATGATGTTGAATATTTTTCCATATATTGATTTGCCATTTGTATTTCTTCATTTAAGAAATGTATGTTCATCTCAGTTGCCCATTTTTGATTGGATCTTGGAGTTTGGATGACTCTTCTTTAAAAATATTTTAATGACATTTTATATGAATATTTCTCTAAGGAAAGCACCCTACCAAGAAAAGCACAGGATAAGATGGATTGCTCTGAAAGGAAGAATTGCATTGAAATGAAGGTAAACTAGACAAGTTGACATTTTATCCTCCAACAAACCGCAGTAATAATAATTTATCCAGTTCTAGAGTAAAACATACACGTACACACACACACAAACATACGCACATGCACATTTTTTCTTATGCAGTATTCAACACTGGAATATTTTTCATAAACTTTTTTCTCCCAGTGGAGTTTTTTTGTTTTTAATTAATTTTGAATAACTTGGAAGTTCAAGGATGTGACCCCCTAATTGGTTTCTAGCATGTTTTATGTTTTATTTTATCATGGATTTTTAAATTCTCTCTCTCTCTCTCTCTCTCTCTCTCTCTCTCTCTCTCTCTCTCATACCAGTGATTGAACTCATGAACCCATGCTTGCTAGGCAGGTGTTTATACCACTGAGCTAAATCCCCAACTTAAATTGCCTCCTAATTATGTTTAAATTGCATAAAATATCTTAATCCTCTCTTTGAGCCAATGGTTCACTTAAGTATTATCCAGAAGAGATAAAAATTGATATGAATTTACAAAGGGTCTCAATTCTCTATACATTTATTTTTTTAAATTTTATTTTAGCCAGGTATTTAGCTCAATGGCATAAGCACCTGCCTTGCAAGTGCATGGTCATGAGTTCAATCCCTGGTATCAAAAAGTAAAAAAATAAAATAAAATAATTTTTATTTTAAAGACAATAAAACAAAAGAGGACAGAACAAAGCAGATCAGAACAGAACAATGCAAGCAACACAACACTTCACAACAAGACAACCGGCTATTAACAGTAGCTACCATAATGTCTCTTTCTTTGAAGTAGTTGAGCATAGCTTCACACATAATAATATCAAACATAACAAAATAGTATAAGACCATTTAAGAGAATGAAAGTATTACAGGGCATTCTGAACCACATAACAGAAAATGACAAATGGCTACCATAATATCTCATTTTCCATAAAAAATTTGTTTATATTATCACACATATTAAAGTCCAATAAGACACAATGTGATAGAACCAATGGAAATAGAAGAACAAAAGCATGGTAGGACTTTAAAGCCAGATGATATTAAATCAGCAATGGCTGCCATAATTTCTTGTTTTCTTCAAAATAGCTGTTCATACCATCACACATAATAAAATCAAATAAAACAGAATAAAACCATTCCAACCAATGAATGAGAACATTATAAGGTTTCAAAGCAATGTAATGGGGAATCATGAATACCATTAAATCTTATGTACTCTAACCATTTCTTACACTAGGGAGACTATATGGTTTTTATACATGTAGAGTTTGATTTATTTCACCTATGAGTATGGTCTCAAGTTGCATACATTTATTTATAAATATCTCAATGTGATCATTCTTTATAGCTGAGTAGTACTCCACTGTATAAAAATACCACAACTTTTTTACCCATTCTTCTGCTGATGGGCAGTTAGGTTGTTTCCAAGATCTGGCTATTACAAATTGTGCTGCTATAAACATGGGTGCACATATATCACTGTGGTATAATGTTTTCAGTTCTTCTGGGAATATGCCTAGAAGTGGAATAGTTGGGTCAAATGGACTTCCAATCCCAGCTTTTTGAGGAACCTCCAGACTGACCTCCACAGTGGATGCACCAGTCTACACTTCCACCACCAGTGCAGAAGAGTTCTTTTTTCCCCACAGCCTCTCCAGCACTTGTTGTTGGTAGTTTTGTTGATCCTGGCCATTCTTTCTGGAGTGAGATGGAATCTCAGTGTGGTTTTAATTTGCATTTCTCTAGTGACCAATGATGATGAACATTTTTTCATGTATTTATTTGCCATTTGTATTTCTTCATCTGAGAACTGTGTGTTTATCTCAGATGCCCATTTTTGGATTGGGTGTTTGAATTTTGGGGGTCTGATATTTTTTAATTCTTTATAAGTTCTAGACAGAAGTCCTTTGTGTGAGGGACAATTGACTAGGATTTTTTTACCCAGTTTGTGGGTTTTCTTTTCACTCTGGTGGAGATTTCTTTTGACATGCAGAAACTCTTTAATAAGACTTGATCCCAGTTATTGATTCTGGGAAGTATTTCCCACACAATTTGATTCTTGTTCATGAATTCTCTACCTACCTCTCTGTCTTCAAGATTTTTACCTACTTTGTCTTCCAACAGATTTAGTGTTTCTGTTTTAATATTTAGATCTTTGATCCATTTAGATTTTAGTTTAGTACTTGGTGATAGGCATGGGTCTAGTTTTAGTTTTCAGGGTATGGATAGCCAGTTTTTCCAGCACCATTTATTAGAGAGGCTATCATTCTTCCAGTGAATTTGTTTGGCCCCTTTATCAAAGATAAGGTGGTTGAGTGTGTTTGTAGTTGTGGTTGTATCTTCTAATCTATTCCATTGATCTTCAGATCTGTTTTTATTCTAGTACCATATTGATTTTATTATAGTAGCTTTGTAGTATAACTTCAAGTCAGGGATTGTGATGCTTCCTGTCTTGCCTTTGCTGCTTCGAATTGCCTTTGCTATTCTAGGTCTGTCTCTTCTGGTTCCAGATGAACACAGATGCAAAAATTCTCAATAAAATATTGACAAACAGGATGCAGCAAATCATCAAGAAGATTATACATCATGACAAAATGCGATTCATCCCAGGCATGCAGAGATGCTTCAACATAGGTAAATCAATAAATGTAATCCATTATATCAATAGAGCCAAAAGTAAGAATCACATGATCATTTCTATAGAGGCAGAAAAAGCTTTTGATAAGGTCCAACACTCATTCGTGATAAGAGCCTTACAGAGAATTGGAATAGATGGTCTTTACCTCAATGTGATAAAGACTATCTATGACAAACCAACAGCCAGCATCATATTAAATGGCCAAAAACTGAAAACCTTTACCTTAAAATGAGGCACAAGCCAAGGATGCTTATCACTGCTCCTATGCAACATAGTACTGAAAATACTAGCCAGAGCAATTAGAGAAGACAGAAATAAAAGGAGCAAAGATAGGAAAAGAGGAAGTTAAATGATCATTATTTGCAGATGACCTGATACTCTACATAGAAGACCCCAAAACTCCATTGAAAGACTCCTAGATATAATAAGTTCAGCAACATAGCTGGATACAAAGTCAATATTCAAAAATCAATAGTATTCCTATACACTAACAACAAAATCACTGAGAGAGAAATAAGAGAAGCCACACCCTTCATACTAGCATCCAAAAAAATGAAATACTTAGGAATTGATCTAATGAAAGAAGTAAAAGAGCTATACAGGGAAAATTATAATACCCTGAAAAAGAATTCGAAGAGGACCTCAGAAAATGGAAAGACATCCCTTGTTCATGGATAGGAAGAACAAACATTGTGAAAATGACCATTCTCCCAAAATTGTTATACAGATTCAATGCAATCCCAATGAAAATACCACTAATATACCTCATGCATTTTTCAAATCTATCTGCGCTTTACAAATTCAGTACAATGTGTACATCATTTGTGGCTCAACTGCTCATAATATTGACATTGACTTTTATAATCCCCACAAAGGAAGTTATGTTAAACTTGAAGCTCTCAGAATAAGGAAGACCAAATATCTAGTGCAGAGGTATTTAATGCCCTAAAAAACATAAATCCTTGAGAACTGCCTCAGCTTGTCTCTACTGCTTGTATGCAAAGTCAGTGCTCTGCAGTGTATTTGTCCTATTTCAGGAAATTAATTTAGTGATGGAAGTGAATCAGCTGTAAAATTTCATCACACAATGTTAATGATAAATTAGCCATTCCAGAACAACTTGTTTTAGATGACCAAAAATATGTCCACCTGGTACAAAACCTCTATTAAATCATTTCAAGCAAGACCAACTAAAATCAACTGGTGCATCTGTGCTACTCAGAAGAAACCTGGTGGTCACAAGGGATCAAAATGATCCCCCTGAAATGGTCCTGCCTAGTCATCACCATGGACAGGGCAAAAAGAGGCAGCATCTGATATGGGCCTGCTCAACTGTCATGAAAGACAGGCCAAGGGCAGGTAGACCCTGAGATGATGCCAGTCCAGTGGTCACCATGGAGGAGCCTACGGAGAAAGAATCTTAGCTGGTAGCTAACTAGCATCCCTCAGAGAAGGGTTATAGGAGGAGAAAGAAAGATGAATGTAAGATGGTCGAGAGGGAGCATCTGACATGGCAGCTGCCCAGGAGTCATCCCAAAAGACCGACACAAGAGGACCCCTGAGAGAACACTGCCCAGTTGTCACACAGGAGAATAGCATGTATGAGTATGTCTTCCCAGGGCAGATTCATACAGGAAACGTGTGGGCGCTCCTTGAGACAACATCTGCCCAGTGCTCATGAGAGAAGGACAAAAAAGAAGGCCTGCGATGGTCCAGCTCACCAGAACTCACACACAAGGCGGGATCAGTGAGGACCTAAAATCCACTGCCAAGCGCCACCAGAGACAGGATCAGAGGAGTGAGCCTCTGGAGTGATGCTTGCCTGGTTGTCATCACGAACACTGGAACAAGAGTGAGCACCTGAGAGATACCTACCTACTCAACTGTCACAGGAGGTGACAGGAGGGAGCATCTGGAAGGTCCCCTGCCCACCACTCCCTACCAATAAGCTCTCTGACATTTAGGTCATGATACAATGGCTCCATTTGCTATAATTCACTAGTCAACATGAAATGAACTAAATGTACTGTAGTATTTATGATGTGGCACTGACATAAAAGCTTATATGTGGAGCTTTTCTAAAATGCTTGACAACAGTCTACTCAGAAATTAAATAAACCTTTAAGATGTTACTGAAGTTCCTTGTCAGTTAGCTAAAGTGCCGTGTATGTCCGCATGTGTGCACATATGTATGCATGTGTATGTGAATGGGGTAAAAGATGTAGGGACAGAAAAAGGTGGGACTTCTCAAAGGACCCCCAAGTTTTACACTACAACTACAAAGACAAGATAACATCTTTGGCTACCATAGAGGTTACTATGATTAAGAGCATTCTGCGATTTGCTTTGATTTTTCACATCCTCATTTCTTCAATGCACATCTGTGAAAATAGATGGCATTTTAAGTAATTATTCTCAACGATTGAATTCCAGGTGCAATGTCCTAAGGACTAAATAATCTGATAAGATTGTTTCATTCTCTGAAGTTTGGCTTCCCTCTGTTTTAACTAAAGACTAAAGCTCTACTGTGGGCCCCAACTTGATTCTTGACAACTCGATTCTACACATTAATCAAGTTAAATGAATGATAGGTACACCTGTTCTCCTACTGTTTTAGATATTCACAACAATATTATTTTGGAAAAAACAAAATAATATTCTTTCAAAAAGCAAATACCAGAGAGTTCTGGAATAACAAGGTTTTAGTTTATAAGAATCATCTTACATAGTGCCTGCCTGGCAAGCACAAAGTCCTGAGTTTGATTCCCAGTACCAAAAACAAAACAAAAAATGAATGAATGAAAAGCAAAACAACCAAAAGAATCATCTTCAAAGTCCATGAAACCAAAGAAAGAGAAGAAGACAGATCCAGGGTTGTACACTATACAGTTTTGTGGAAGACTTACTGATAGATCATGGTTATGGGTAGCAGAAAGAACAATGGGTCTCTGCAATTTGGATTAGAAATTAGTGTATATACACTGGTTAGAAAAAGAAATTTAATTCTAGCTAGAATGTACCTGATTTATCTGGTTAGTATCAAAGAGCCAGGTATGTTCCTGGCACCAGTAGCTCACCGTAAAACTCCACGGGCCACCCTGTGGTTTTGTCTACTTACAGTTTTCTGGAGAACTATAAAGGAAAAATGACTTAGAATCACTTTGGAGCAGTCCTGGGAGCTACAGTTTAATATGGCTGAAGTCATGTGAAAGCAAATTGATGCACAGAAAAACTCACCAGTTTTCCTTCACTTTTAGACTCAGAGCAAGAAAATTGCTTCTAGTCTACTTTATGAAATGTAAGACTAAGAATAGGAAAAATATGACTTGTAATTTTTTAAAAGAAACACACTCTTCCAAGTGATATAATCTGAGGTTTTATTTGGGCATTTTTTCAAGCCATGCTTAACTGTAAGAAGTGTGATAAAACTGAAAGAGTAAATAAGATCCAAAGTGTATAATAGATATTGTGAAAATGAGAGGGAAGATAGGTGCTCAAAAGGAAAGAGAAACTGGGACAGGGAAAAGGAGTAAAGAAAGATTGGAAAAGATTACATATATTTATGTATAGATATATATATTTGTGTATATATATATATATGTAACTCTACTACTAATGCATATATAATGATTATGTTTATATTCTATATATAAATATACTACTAATTTCTGTTAGTTCGTCAAAAAGAACAGTTTGCATTTTCATTGTTTGGTTTTTTGATCATTATTTTCACGCCTAAATCTTGTTATCTGAACAACTACTTTTAAGATAACAATATGCGACATATTAACTAGGCTAATTTCCTATTATTTTTTAAAACTTCTGTAGCATTTTTGTTCTTTTTTGCTTTGTCTTTAAAATAAAAAATGCCAAAAAAGAAATGTAATACTCTTTGAGTAACATAAATAGAATTTGATAATTTAAATAGTAACTAAGTGAGTAATAGAATCCTCGATATTCCTTGGGCAAACTTTGATTGCCTCATGCTTGTTTGTGCAATATTGACTGAATCATCCAGGTCAAGATGACAGTCTCATCCTGGTTGTCACAGCAAACAGTATGTCAAAAATGCATGCCATCCTAGTTATTGACTAATTCCTAAACATCTCTGGGCACTGGGCTAAAGGTTAAGATATCAAACATAAATAAATCATCCTTATTTTTAAATTCATGCTCCCATTAGTGAGGGTATTAAAATTATTAATTTATGAACTGTTGTTAAAAGGGAGTAAATGAAGGGTTTGTCCCTTTGTGAAGGGACAGAGGAAGGGTGATGGAATAAATCAGGGTACTCTAGGATCCCTAGACTAAATATCTGAGTTGGAACTTGAAAGAAGTTTTCTGGGTGAAAAGTGGGAGCTCCAAGCAACAAGTTTAAAGACATAGGCTCATGTCATCTCTGTGCGTGCTTGGGAAAGATACGCGTCTCGGGCACGCTCAGGGACAGGTACGTGCTGCTCAGGACATCTGTCATCCTTCCTACTCATTTTTCAGCCACCATGAGTTGGACCATGATCCTTTGCTGGATTACTCAAAAGCTGTTGCAATTAGAGACTAATTAACACTTACTGGTAGGTACAGCTCCGTGTTGGATGGTCGCTGTGTCATGCTGGGGAACAGAGAAATGATAATGTTTTAAAGTTGAACTTTTTTTTTTTTGCTTTTATAAACTACCTTTAAATCTATGTTCTGTTTCTAGCATATCCAGTGACAGAACACTAATCTAGTGACATAAATGGAAAAGTGGCAAACTATCACTTAAGTAACATAATTTCTCCTTATACCTTTTCAGGGAACTTCAGGCAAGAGATTATTTATTTAAATTATTCTATTATGAACATGATTTAATATGCAAAGGTCATGCAGAATTATGAGTCTGTTGTTACTCTTCATCTTCCTTCTCAATTTTCCTATGTACCCCTCTATACACACACATGCACACACACACACACACACACACACACACACACACACTGAGGTATCTACCAGTGTCCCTGTGGTACCAAGTTGATTCCCACTTTGTTCCTAAATAATTACAACTTAGACAGACAGAGGTTGTGAATTTTATTAGGAAGTTAGTATATTCCCTCATCCATCATATAGAAACCTTAACTCTCTCTAGGTTCCTCTAAATTCATTTCCTCTGTTTTGCAGTTTGGTTTTCAAGCTCATTTTGCTTTTAATACACTTATCAACTGCTACCACGTTACAAGCTCTACAAGTTTTGGTAGTCTCTCAATCCTTGCTAATGTCTGGCCTTGACTTGCCTCTCTGGCATATTTTCCCTGATGACAAGATCTCAATTCTTTATTGTAATACAAGAGACTAAGCAAGGCTTGGCTCCTGAAAAGCATTTGGCTAGCATAATGACAGTATGCTAAAATGACAACTTGAAACAAATTGAAAACCAAATTCATTTGAGACTAATAACACTACTTATTTTATAAAGCCAAAGAACAGAAGGCATTTCTATCACTCTCTTGGTAACCAGGTCTGAGAGCATATTCTATCTCTCATTACCAGAAAAGAGGAAAAGTAATGTAAGGGCACAAAACAAAAGCATATTCACAACCACTGTTACGTGAGCACAGATAAACAAGAATAATGACTTACCGCACTTTAGTAAGAAGTGCTTCATAAATGCTGCTGTGCCTCCCAGCTAACTTCTCTGCCTCGGAGAACACAGTTTATAGTGGAGGACACAGCCTCAGGAGAGACCCAGACTGGCCTCTTCAACAGCAGTGTGTTGCACCATTCAAGGTACCACAGAGATGACATTGCATGTGACTGGGGACAGGGACCTGTGGCCTGCAAACATGACACACAAGCAGCTCACCATTGAAGAAAAAGAAAATGAACCCCCACAACAAGAGGACAAGAGGGGGCTGTAGCAAACTGTGCTAAGTAATAATTTGTCATCTATAACCATATATACAAGATTTATAGTTTATAACAAAATCTGAGACAATAAGAAAATTATATACAGTGTACCCATTCAATAGAGCAATTTTATTCCAAGGGGATAAAATTAAAAGGAAGAGGAAAAATAAAAGAAGAAAAAGAAATTGGAAGCAATGCTGAAGGACAGAGGGAGTTTGCCCGGACTTCAGGAAGCCAGTGAAAAAAAACAGGAGACAAGAAAGAATGAAAAACCAAAAACAGGGACAAAAGAAAACAAAAAAATACAGTGTTCACTCTCACAAAGAAACAAAAGCAAACAATCAGATGCAAAAAGTCACATGAACAAAAACAAACAAAAAACAAGTCACAAAATGAAAAGAAGAAGGATTTTCTCAGTGATTTCAAGTCATGATTATTTCCTGGGGTCTACAGTTCTGTAGCAGTGATCATTTCAAGGCACGACTCTGCTTTTCCGAGTAGACCAAGGAGGTGGTCAGAGCCCACACAGGCACTGGATAATGCTAGCAAGCCTGCCCCAGGATTGGGACATGGGGCTGGTTCTGGGACTTTCAAATCCACGTAAGTCTGGGATGAACCTGATGTCTTGTCCTGGTGGCGGAACCTGAGACATTTAGCTGATAACACTCTGGCTGTCGCTTTCTGGCCTGTGCGTGTCTCCCTGATCATGGATGTCACCCATGACTGTTCCTCACTGTGGTAGTTTAGCACTGGCAGCCCTGAAATGAAGACAATCTGCTGCTGCTCCAAGTTCCAGCCTCAGCTGATCCCCTCTCTAACGTGGCTCCTGACCAAGCCTGCTCTTCAGGGGCCTACACAGGGGCTTAGGCTGGAGTAACACCAGCTGTTGAGGTGCGCAGCGCCCACTGCTGTGTTGCAGTGGTGTACATCTCCCTCTGAAGTTAGCCGCTATCACTGTGTAGCTATAGATTTGATCTTCCTTTTTCAAGCCACAATCTAGGAGCTGGGGAGAAAACGCAGGTTGCCCCTTCATTTTTCTGCATTGTGATCTGTCTCTTCAGTTTCTCCAGTTTTACTGTTGTGTTCTTCCTGGTTCCATTCCTCTCCTTCTTTGCTTCCCCGTGTTGTGATTTTCTAGTGTCTATATTCCAAACCTTGGAGAGGCTGATTTGTTGTTGTTGTTGTTGCTGATGTTGTTTACCACTCTGCCATCTTCCTGGATGTCTTTCCTATATTCTTATATAAAAGATAATTATATAAAGGATAAACGTACAGTGTTGGTAATGAAGAGGCTACGAAAAGAATTAAAATGTGTTATGTGCGCATGCCAATTCCTCACAATGAAAATAATCATTATGTACTGCAAACATGTACCACTAAAACAAAATTTAAAAACATGAAAGGATATAAGAATGACTAAAATTTGCAATAACATATGAGATAATAAAGTTCTGAAAAGAATATTAAAGTGACATGAATTTTGCAGAGCAATAGAACATTAAATCCAATAAAGTTTCTGTCATCTCTGAAAAAATAATTTATGATCTAATTGAGGAAGTTTTGAGGATGTAAGAAAACACAAAAATTATTAAAATCATATTTTATATATAATACATATGTGCCAACGAATAAGTTTTAATTCACTAGTAGACACTATAAATGGTGTTTGTTTTTTCAAGTGAATTTTTTAAAATCTTAAATACAATATCTGTATGTAATGAAGGAAATTTTTAAATGTCTTTGTTTCCCTAAACATCAAAGAGTAGTATAAACAGAGCAGTTATTCCTGTAATATGTTCAGGTGCTTTGATGAGTTTCTTACTAGTATTCATCTTTAACTGTGTCACTGTTCTCTTCAGTGTTATCTTGATATTTTTTATTTTTTCAGAAAATTACTGCATTCACTGACAACATCGTGTCTCTTCTCTTTATCCAGACTACCTTATTTTTAAACAATAAAATGTTCTTTGTAAAAGAATAGAGGTTGTTAGGGTAGATGAGTGCATAAAGAATTCCTGAGCAGACAAAGCCAATCAAGTTTCACAAGTGACCTTAACCTTGCTTGTCTCGCAAACATAAATTAGTTGAGCTGGGATTCTTTCTTTCTTTCCTTCTTTGTTTCTTTATTTCTTTGTTTCTTTCTTTCTTCTTTTTTCTTTCTTTCTTTCTCTTTCTTTCTTTCTTTCTTTCTTTCTTTCTTTCTTTCTTTCTTTCTTTCTTTCTCCTTCTTTCTTTCTTTCTAGTAATGCATGTTGTGGGGCTGGGAGGTCAGTGCATCAAGATGAGCAAAGACCCAGATACTCCAAGCTTTGTGTGTACAATGCAGTGGCTGTGTATGACGGGAGGAAGGCCTAGCAGAAGATTCAGAGGTTGGTAACTCAGCAGGTAGTGGAGAATCCTGGGATGTCTCAAGAAGGTAGAGATGATATTACGCTAAGAAGGATCTTTCTCTAGAGTGTTCTTTTTCACTTTAGCTGTCTTAGTTTAGTCTTACTGGGTGGGAGAGGACAGCCCATCCCAAGAGTTAATGGGAAGACTTAAAAGGGTGATTCCATAATCCAAGGCTCCATTTATCCCTTAGGGAAGTGTGTAAGATTAGCCACTGTGAAATTGTGGTCCCCAGTATATCTCCCTTTTTGTTTTTGTAATAGTAGCAGTCAGAATTTCTTGCAGATATCATTGTGATTTATTCTCAATTGCCCATAACACTGATCAATTACTGGGCTAGTTGGAAACTACCAGAAAAGGTTGATAATTGGACATTATTTTTTATATCTTTGGTTATACTTTTTGGATGGATGTTCAAGACCAAGTTAAATTGAGACTTGTGCTAATTAAAATTAATCTCTTGCTACCTATCAGTTAAGTCTATCAGTTCAGTTAAGTCTTCTCAGGATTTTTCTTGGAAACATTTATAGAGCCTCTCAATTTTCTTTTCTTTTCTTTTTTTTTTTTTTGGTACTGGGTATTGAACTCACAACCTCACATTTGCCAAGCAGGTACTTTATGCCTCTGAGCTAAATCCCTATCCCTAACTTCTCAATTCTTTTTTTAAATTTTTTTTAATTTGGAGAAAAAAATGAAACAGAAAGAGGATACAAATAATATAACATTTCAAAAAGAATAAAAACAAAAACCAGTAAGAAATCACTAGTTTATAATTACATATTTTCCTTCTAGAAGTAGTTGTTCAAGTTACAAAAGTAAAGCATACAAAGTAGGCATTTACACAGTGAGACTGCAATCAGCTTTGTTCATCTATCCAACAAAAAAACTTAGTATTATGTTCATCAATCCTACACGTTCAAACATACATGCAGTTATATCCTTTAGAATACTTTCCTCTCTCGTTTTTTGCAATAACAATACTCAATTCTCAAAAAAATATTTAGCATACCTAGCCTTTCTGTATTAGAGGGAAAAACAAATCAAAAAAAGTCAACAATACAAATTCTTAGAGAAACACAAAATGAGAAGGATACATAAAACCATAATAATAGGTGATCTACAGTTGTCACCATGATGTCTCCTGTTATTTTCAATAAAATTGTCTATATCGTCAGGCATAGTATAATTAAACTTAGTGGTACACAGCACTATTAATAAAAGCTGAACATTGGAGACATTATAGGCCTTCAAAGGCAGTTAATAGTCAAACCAGAATGGGTATCCTATTGCATCTTGTCATATTCAGAGTAGTTGCCCCTACTCCCAGATTTGATACTATCAAGCATACCAGATTCGAATAAAATCAGTCAAGGCAAAACAGTGATATAGCCAATCTTCTCTGCCTCATCTTTGCTATGCTACTTTTCTATCATTGTTGTTTACTTTTCTCTTTCATTCCAATGTCTGCCCCTTTCATTGAGGCCTCTCTGCCATTGTTCCTGGAATCCTGGTGATTTTCTTCTCTCTCTCTAGAATGTCCTTCAGTATTCTTTGCAGGGTTGGATTGGTGGTCACAAATTCCCCCAGTTCCTCTTTGTCATGGAAATATCTTGTCTCTCCATTAATTCTGAGAGACAGTTTTTGCAGGGTACATCAAGCTCTTATTGATTCATAACTTTCATTGAGAAGTCTGCTGTGATTTTGATGAGTTTTCCTTTATAGGTAATCTGTTTCTTTTCTCTGACTGCTTTTAATATTCTGTCCTTGTGATGGATTTCTGGGATCCTGACTATTATATGTCTGGGTGTAGATCTGTTTTGGTTGTAACTGGCTGGAGTTCTGTATGCCTCATATATCTGAACATGACTTCCTATGCTTGGGAAGTTTTCCTTAATTATTTCTGTGAATAGCCTTTTTATTTCATTTGTATTTGTCCCTGCTTCTTTGTTTACATTTTTTATTCTTAAGTTATAAATCCTCTTTTCATCTTCTAGCCTTTGTATCATTACTTCCTGTTTCCTTGTTATTTTTAAGAGATCCTTCCTTTCACAATCATACATTACAAACCTAATTTCAAGTTTTAAAAGTCTGTCTTTAGTTTCTTTTAAGAAGTTTTGCCAGCTTTCAATGGAGTTTTTAATTTCATGATATTCTCTTTGGATCTGTTTCATGTATTCTGGATTTCATATTCTTCATCAGAGGCTTCTTTCCTTTCTCTGGGTTCCTTCATTCTTCCATTTGTGTCTCTTGAGGAATACCCAGTGTTTCTTTTATTAATCTTCTTATATCTTGTTTCACCTGAGTTAGAATTTCAGATTTAAATTCGTTGATGAGGTCACAGAAGTATTTAAAGATGAGGCCTTGTCTGATACTGCATGTCCGCTGCCCTTGAACTCCTCTGTACTCACCCTCCTGGGCTTATTTTCCCTGGGTCAGTGGTTGAAGGCCTTTTGCTGTTTCTCTGTCTTGTCATGCTTCTGGTTTCCCTCAGACAGGTGAGCAGTGGAGGTGTCCAGACCTTTACATACTGCCTTAAGTCCCTCTTCAGCTTACTAGCTAGGGCAGTGCTGCCCTCCCCTGTCTGCTGTTGATCTGTGAGGTGCACTCAGGGGTGGTGGTGTGGGCCATCCCCTCCTCTCTCAACCAGTGAGTGACTTCAGCACATTACACTGTGCCCTGTTGATGTCATAGGTATGGGACAGTCTCGTCCCTGGCTATTGATCAGGGGCATGGCCCAGCCCAAGCAGATCCCACCAATCCACTTTGGGCCAGGAGCCACCAACTGAAGCCACCTCACCCATTGATTCAAGCCTGACTTGCCCAAATCCAATATGTCGTCCTGCCGGTGATCTCACTCTGGGGAATCCAGTTCCCAGCACTCACCAAAGTCCGTGCAGCTCTGCTAGCCATCTCCACTTCCCATTGCAGCACCTCCTCCTGCCAAGGATCTCAAGCTCAGCAACCCCCAGCTCTTGGTAAGGCTGTGACCCCAGCTCAATCGTAAGTTGCTGGACTCCAAGATGCTCCCAGCACAGCTACCGGAAGGTGCCCAGCTCTAGCCTCCGTCCACGCTTCTTCTTTTTTTTTTTTTTTTACTTTATTTTTTTCTTTTTCCTCAGTTTCTTCCTGGGTCATGAGAATTCCTCTCCTTTCATCAGGTCCTCTTCATGGTGTCAGATTCCAACATTTGAGTTGTTTTTCTCAGAAAAGCTCTCTATCATGCTGCATCTCAATCTGCCATCTTGCATCTCACTAGGGGATTTAACTTCTCCATTCTGGACAGTGTCAGCCTCAGGATGAGTCACAGCCATTACTTGACCAAGTTCCTTTCTCTGAAAGCTTGGGAGATTTTTCTTCTCCTGGTGACTCTCATAGGCACACTACATGTCATAGGTCACTTTCCTCTGTGGTTCTACAGACTCTTTGATCAGAAGACCAGGGACTCACAGAGTTATGGGATGTCACCGCAGAGGTTCCCTTATGTCCTGGAGTCTTGTTGACGTCAAGGGCTAGGACCAAGATATTGGCTGTCCGCCTAGCCTATCTATCTTTCTATTTTTTGGTTTCAAACCTCAGATGATCAACTGAACACAGTTGTTCCAGAAGAAAATATTGATAACTTTGCAGTGTAATAAGGCATTAAGCTTAACATTACTACCTTATCTGAATATGAAGCACCATAGAACATAAAATAGAACCATTATTTTTATCAATCATGGATGTCCTAGTATTTAAATCCTTGTAGAACGTTTTTATTTTATTTTAAAGAGAGTAAAATCCAGCAGAACAAAGCTAATCAAAACAAAGCAGCAAAGTTGGTACCGAACTTCAAAGCAGGCTAGTAGGGAAACAGCAATAGCTATCATGGTATATCTTGCTATCTTCACAATAGTTATCCATTCCATCAGGTATATCAATATCAAACCAAAAACAAAACAGAATATTGAATAAAGCAAAAGAATTATTCAAAACAAAGCAAAACAATGAGAACAATATTGGATTTCAAAGACAAGATAGAAGGAAATCTCCCATATTTGCTATATTGCATACTGTCATCCTCCCAAGAGATGCCCAGACTGCTGGCCCTCAGCCTGCAATATCAACCAAAACCCACAAGAATTTAGTTGCTTTATGTGCCTTAGTTGCTATTAACTCAGCCTGTCCTCTGAATCACCAGGTTGCTTACCAGATGAGGGTCAAGGGTTGATTCTCAGCCCATGTACTTGTAGGCTCACAGGAGTCCCTATCTAACTTTTCTCTTCCTGGAACCATGCAGCTTGCATGGCTTACCAGAAAGGCTGGCTAGGTGGCTTCTTGTTGGATTGTCCCCTTCCCAGCATCAATCCTTGTAGAATGTTAACAGTTATATATTTTGCATATAAAATTAGAAATCAAAATCATACATAATATTGTAGTGTGGCAATTAAGATGTAATCCCATAGCTCTCAAAAATAAATGTACAAGTTTTAGTCCAAGTTTATCTACGTTTTAGTCTTTGCATGTGGCTATCAAAACTGCAATTTGGATATTCAATCAGATAGACATTAGACTAATCGTTGTCTTTGCTTTAACAGTTATCTCTGCTTTCACAATGTAAGAGGTTTTATTCCTTCTGATTCTTATTGCAAGATATCTCTGTTAATTGACCTAGTCTATCTATATTTACAAATGTAAAAACTATAAAAGAGTCATCATACTTCAAATTGGCCAAATATATCTGAGTGCACTCTGATTTTGTAAGGTGTTTGTTAAGTTGTGTGTGTTTCTACCTAATTTGTAAAGATTTTATATGTATGTTTTTTGGTTTGTCATATCCATAAACAGTGGTTTTTTATTTGAGCTCAACAATTTTTTTTCTTTTTCTTTTGCATTTTTGAACCATTTATTCAAAATTTAATATGGGCTATAGCTCTAAAACCATCCTCCCACCTGAGCTGCCAACTGGTCAAAACAATGCTATAATAGGTTGTGTAAATTTAATGTACACCACTGTTTATGTATCATGACTTGAGAGTTTCTTACTGTTCCAAAATACTATCTTAAATATTGTGATTGGGTTTTCATAAGTCATCAAAAGTGTAGTAAGATAATTAAACAATTTGGAGAAATAAGGTAATGTTCTTGAAGCTATATGACTGTATTTGAATAAATGTAATTTGAATTTGGACATAAAGAAGGAAAAAAGATAACTAAACAAAAATCCTTTGAGGTATAGAGAATCTATTGGACAGGACTCCCTTTTGGTGAATAAAGAAGCAGCTGCCTGGAAAAAATCATTGTCCAGTCTTTGTTCACTAATGGGAGGCCTGAATAATCATGATAGCCTATGGGAGGCACCCTAATAAACATTGTGAGAAATGCTATTGTGATATGCTTACACTAGTCACCATCAAAAGGTTAAGTTTTCTAGAACTAATACAATAAGGCTTTCTCATAGTGATGCTTCTGGTACAGAACCAAATTAAGAAATCAAGGTTTTCATAGGACCATGACAATTGACTGTTGTTGTTCTTGTGATATATTAAATATATTTGTGCCTCTAGATTTACAGGTCTTCTAAAATGTACAACAGGGATTGTTTATGGTGACAGACTTTCTTTCAGATTCAGATCTCTGTCTTTAACAAAAACATATGAGAGGTACATCCCACTAAAGGTCAACAAGTTAGGTAAAAGATTTTTATGTATCAGATAGGGATGATTGACTAAAAGGGGCATTTTTAATTTTTTTTTTATTATTTTGGAGATAGTGAAACACAACAGAACAAGACAGAACAAAGCCAATTGAGACAGTGCAGTGAAACTGGTACAGAACATCATAACAGGTTACCAGGATAACAGTAATAGGTGCCATAGTGTATCTCATTATCTTCACAATAGTTGTTCTTTCAATCAGGTATAGCAAAATCAAACCAAATACAGAACATTATAGAACTTATCAAAACAGAATATTGAATAGAGCAATACAATTAATCAGAACAAAGTAAAAGAGTGATAACAATACTTACCCTCAAAGAGATGGTAGAAGGAAATCCCCCCTATTTGCTATATTGCATGTGTTAACCTCCCAAGAGATGCTCAGACCTCTGGCTCCCATCTGCTAACGGGGGTGGGGGAAGGATGGGATGCTGGTTTTGCGCCGGTGGCTCATGGCTGCTTACCAGGGAGGCGGGCTGGTTGCTTGGTTTCCCAGCACCCTAAGTTCCAACATGGCTTGGATCTCAGGAGATGCTGGGTGGTTCTCCCCCCTGCAGCAGCTGCTGCTTGCCTGAGCCACCTAAAAGGGGCATTTTTGTCAAAGTGGAAATTCAGGTTGAATTGAGCTATTCCGTGTTAACATATACATTAAAGAAAAACAGAATTTAGGCTCAAGCAGTCATAAGCACTCAGAAAACCTATGTAACTAGAGACTTTCCAATACAACACAACAGCTAAGGCAGTTGTGTAACTGTAAACAAACATTTTGTCTTATTTCCCCATTTATCCTATGAAAGTCTCCCTTTTGAATTTTCCTCCTTGTACTCCTGAACCATTTCTGGTTTGGAATATGTTGTTCAATTTATAAACTTTTGTTTGCTTACATTTTACTGTGACTCAGTTTGCTTTTTAGCAAGGTACATGGTAATCTCAGAGGAAATTATTCTAAACAATGTTCTTAATTTCATTTCTGTTTTTGTTAAAATGTCAAGCATATTATTTTCATAGATACTGCTTTTTGCCTCCCTTCAGAGTATCTTTGATGAAATTTATGTAAAGCCAAACATTTCAAGTAATGGGATGGCTTGTCCCCTAAGGGTTCATAGGATTGAAGCTTGGTCCTCAGCTTGGATGTTTCAGGGATCTTTAAATCACAGGGCTTAGTGGAAGGTAAACAAAGTATGCTAACATCACACTTGGAAAAGATTAGTGTAGCTCCCATGGGATCACAGTTAGTCTCTGCAGGAGTGGGAAGCTACAAAAGAAGCGGGGCTCCCCCTAAAGTTCTCTGGCTTCCTGTTTCACAATTTGATATCCCCCCTTTCATTCAGTCCCATCTTGATGCCCTTTACTATATTGTAATACAGTCCAGAGCTGCCTCATTTGAGGCAAAACTGATACAGCCACCCAATTTTGAACTTCTAGTCTCCAAACTATGAATTGAATAAGCTTCTTCACTTTGTACATTTCCCAGACTTCTATATCTGATTATAGCAGCAGAGAAACTATCTAATATAAATGGTTTCCTCTACTTTTGATTCTCTGGATATTGCAAAACTGTAAACCTTCTCAGTTCTGGTAAAGGGTATAAGTTTCTCCTGTTAGAAATAGAAGATCAATAAAAATTAGTTTCTTGCTCTCAAATTAAGATAATAAGCACATATAAATTCAAATTAATTTTGGAAAAATTCAAATAATCATTTAATTTAATTTTTAATTTTTCCCTTGCCTTTTTCTTGGTTATTATTACTAAAGTAAAAAGGATTAAACACAGTACCTTCACATTGAGCTGATACTCAGCCATTCACTAAGAAACCTAGGCCGGTCCCAAACTTGCAGTCTTCTGAATGCCTTCCAGAGTGGAGTTGACAGGTGTGCACTACTATATCCAGCTTTCCCTTTACTTTTTTAAATGCAAAAAATTTTTTGTAAACTTCAAGTTTTGTTTTAATAATTGCGATTTTATAAAAATACCAAGAGCTAAGATTTTCTTATCCTATGAATTGAACACGTTGGTTAAAAATTTCTAACTAAAAGATAAAGAACTGTAGTGAAGGCATGGAGAAAAGATAATCTTATAGAATGCTGGTGAGTATGTAAATGAGCATAACCATTGTGGATAACAGTATAAACCTTCTCAAAACACTACAAATAGAATTACCATATTATATGGCAATTTAACTTCTGGGGGCCAAGTAACCAAAATCAGTAAGCCAAATACATATCTGCTTTTTGTAGTACTCCTCTGTTTTTGCGGCATTGTTCACAATAGTTGAGAAATGGAAACAATGTGTTTATCATCAGAAGAATGGGTAAGGAAAAAGTGGTACACACACCAATGGAGTAATACTTGGTCTTTTAACAATGAGAAATCCTGTCACTTGTGACAACCTGAATGAACCTGGAGGACATTATGCTAACTGAAATAAGCCAGATACAGAAAGACATAATCACAAGCTCTCACTTGTATATGTGTGTCATGGTTTATGCCAGTGTTCCTCCCAAGCCTCATGCAATCATGGACGTGGCCAAATCTAGCATTTGTGACTGGTTCATTGTCAAGCACTCAGATTGGTCGCATGAGTGCTACATGCACCCAGGGGTGGAGCCAGTATACAGTGTAAAGTCAGGAAGAAGGTGTGTCTCTCTGTCTTGCCGGTTCCATCATGGCTGTGTGCAACAGCAATGATCAACAGCCCCACCATGCCACCTTGCTGCTTGGAGCCAACTGAGTATGGACTGAAACCTCCAACCTGTAAGAAATAAACCTTCCCTTCCCTAACTTTGGGCATCAGGTATTTTTTCTCAACAAGGAGAGAAAAGAAACTAAGACAATGTGGAACCTAAAAATTTTGAACCCATAGGAATAGACTGGTAGTACAGAAGCTCAGGAAGGAAGAATGGGGGAAAGAAAAGATGTTCATTAGTTATGAGAAATAAATTTCAACAACTTATTGCATATAATCTATTGCATATAACTATGATGAAAAGTAATTCATTGTATACTTCAAAATTGCTGAAAGTATATATTTTAAATATTTTTATCATACAAATGTTAAGAACATGAGGTAAACTACTTGATTTAATCATTCCACAAAATAAGCATATCAAAACATCACAAATATCCTATACATATATACAATTATTGCTCGTTAGCTACAAATAAAATTTAAAAATAATTCCAACCATTGTAAAAAATATCATGACCACAATTTAGAGCAGTAATTCAGGAATTCACTTTGATTGTAGGATACACAGAAGTTACAAAGTAGGTTTTTGTGTCCCAAACTTCCCTAAAATATGACTGGTTTGGAGCAACAGAAGGAATTTCCACAGCGTCAAACTGAAGCACTGTGCGCTCTTTTCAGTGTTAGCTATGTCACATTTTGTAGTTTGATCTTGCTCATACAAAATACTTATATGCAAGGACAACTATACTGTCTTGTGTAATAGGTAGAATATCTCACCTTCTGTGAACAGAATCGCACACTCTGTGTCCATCACCCTCTAAAACCAATGTTAAGTATATTATCTGTTCCACACATTTCCTAATCCAGCAACAATATTGCTTACCAAGTTATCATGCTTCACTAAAACGTGTGTTCTAATTGTCATGACAAAATGATTTTATCTTTGACTTTGAACTTTTAAACTGAATTTATAAAAGGTGTCAACAAAAAGTCGTTTTTTATCCTTCATCAGAATCTTCTTGCAAGTGCTCTCCTAAGATTTCATGAAACAAATGAAATAAATAAAATCTTGACAGAAATAATTGATTTTTGTGATGAAGAATCTTACAAGAGACAAATGAGCCTCGTTTAATTCTTGCAAAGTTCTTCCCGATGGAATCAACACATTAACAGATTTTGTTTCACGTTTCTATATTCATGTTTTTAAAGGCTTAAAATTGATAACACATGAGACACACTTAACATACTCATTTGAACTGATTGCTGAGTCTTGCTGTGCAGGGTGCTGTGCAAACACATCCCCTGCAGCACATGTTTACCTTCTTCATCAACTACTCACTGACTGACAAGCCTGCTAGGTAAGAAGGTTCTTCTGGTTCTGAAGGCTTTTTGGGGAGACTACAGACATCGTGAACTTGGAAAAAGCAGTGACACAACTTTAATGTTACCCATTCCCATCAGCTTCTACATTAATGTTTCCTTAAGCATTCATTTTATACCTCATTACCACCAAAATCTTTTTTACTGGGAAATAGGAAGCATAGGTATAATAATTGTACATTTATACCACATGATAACTGTGGGGCAAAGTCACTCGGGCTGCTTGGTGATGCTCAGCTCCTGTCCTTACTGTGTTTCATACAGAGTTGCTCTGTTGTTTATCATATTTCCTTTTGACCCCACCAAATGATGATCTAGTGACTTCAGTAGAACTTAGGCTTCAGCACAACCACTGCATACATCAGGTATTCTCCCAGAAAGTAACATTCATGGACCTCTGTCACTCAATGTGTGACCCATTGAAATTAGCCACTAAGATAGCTTGGTAAAAATGCAGGTCATGTCTCAGAGCTACTATACCTACATCTCCATCTGAGCAAAATTTCAGGTGGACTGAATACACCTGGAACCTTGCAAAAAACATGAAGAGTTTTCATCTAACCACAGGTGGGAAGAACTAAGGAGAGAAATGGTTGTAGTCACTGGAGTCTAAGAATACTGTATTCCAGTGATATAAAATATTTTAGTTTTCAGTGATGCAAAAAGTCTGCTGTAGTATGTGTGTCGTATGTTTTCCACCTCTGATTATGCTCAGGGAACACCCGGAACGCAGTATTTGAAAGGGAGAAGTTAGCCACATTACAATAAGTTTGGCCAGGGGAGGTCAGTTTCTCTTTCTTGTTAGCATGAGACATACAGAAAACTTCACAATGTGGACCAAGCTAAGTTATTTCATCTCATGTTACTGCAACTATTAATAATAGCACTCCTTTGAATAATGAAGAAATCAAGCCAATATAAAACCAGAGAGTACTTGGCAAACAGGAAGACATGAAAATCAGATCTCCATCTTGTTTTTTTTCAATACAGCCACTACCCTGTTTTCTTCACTACTATTTGAAAGATGAATTTAACATTCATTTTATCTTTTCACTTAGAAATTTATTCATTCTTTTATTTCCATACTGAACTTTAAGTTTAAAAAAATCTTTAGAGAGCAGCTCAACTCAGTCTCATATTAAACTTCATGTGTATCTATGGGTGTCTTTTAGCACCCTACTTCAACAATAAGTCAGAGTGATTTTAAAAACAGTCTTCTAGAAGCAGAAGGTGAGTATTGTACTCAGGATTTATAAGGGAGAAGATTTAATACAGGACACATAGTTTATAGAATTATTTTATAATATCATCCAGAGAGTCAAATGCTAAAGAGGGCAGGAGATCTGTCCACACACTGGAGATCCAAAGAATCCAGCCAAGGACCTAGAGCCCATGGAAAAGTCCTGCATGAGTTCAGCTAGAGGCCTAGGGCCCATGGCAATGTCTCATGCAAGTCTGTATCAAGCATCTGCCCTGGGAAGGCCCAAAGGCCAATGGTAGATACTAGAAAGTCTGTGCCAGTGGGATGCAGGATCTGTGCCAGCAGCTGAGAGATCTGCACTGGAGCCAGGAACTAATGCTCACAGTAAAGACCAGAGCTTCCCTAAAAAGAACCACTACCATTCTCACCAACAATGAGGACCCAAGCTCCTGACAGGCTCCTCCAGACAGATCAATGGCATACCATTTTCCCCTCCCATTCTTTTGCTGTGCTGTTGGCAGGAATCCTCAGGTGGCCCATCCCCACCACCCCAATTCAGTTCAGCTGGCTGTTACAAGTTGACCATTAGTTAATCCAGCACAGTCAGTTAATTTGCAAACAGTAAAATCCCTCAGTGAATACACTAGCTGAAATATTCAGGCAATGATATCATTAAGAGGAAATTACTGCACCTCTTCATTGGCTTAAAACATAGAACAGTTCTTGATTATGTAAAGATTTTTAACAATTTTCCATAATAAATATACACTATTAACAGAAACTGCAAAGTTCTGCTAACATTTGGTCTAGATTAGAATTTCCTCTTCTGTTTCCCCCTTTCACAAGAACATGTGCTAAATCAAGCAAGGAACAGAACACAATTAAATAATGCTATAATCAAAACTTTGTGGTTGAAGCAGGCAGTCTAATATTTCTTAATTCTATTTTTAAATTTTTTAATTTACAAATTTTTTTTTATTGGTAACAGGAATTGAACTCTCGACCTCGTGCTTGCCAGGCAGACACTGTGCCACTGAGCTATATCCCCAGCCCTATGCAATTTAATACTACAAAGCTGTGGGGCTTGAGATTATTTTTTCACTCAATGAAAAAAAAATGGTGAGACATTTTCACTGCTTGTTTGGATAAAAAAGGAAAAGGAAGTTTGCTACTTTGAAAGAGTTTTTGATAATTTACAAGGATATTAAATGCAGTATGTTGCATTATTTTAAACTTATTTTAAATCCAAAGTTTTAAATATTTTAATATGAATTTTATGAAAATTTTAATTCCTCCTCCCAAAAAGGCATTTAAAGTGCTGCAGTCACTTTCATAGGTCTTTCTAGATTGTTTGAGAGATAAAAGTTAAACTCAGTAGACACCAACTCTGATGCGAGCACTAACAAGCATTATCTCTGCTACTTAAAATTCTTCAAAGCTGATAATTTACTCTGATTTACATAAAAGTGACTGAAGTGTAGGGTGGTTATCCCACCTTCCCCAATCATATTCCTAACAAATGTGTATCTATTCATGTGCCTGCTTGTTTGGTAGCATTTTCTCTCATTTAACTTTGTCTATATCATTTTGTTGCATTTTTTCTGTGAGGAATCAACAGCACCAAAAGTAATGTGAAACCATTATTGCCAAGAAATTCATTAAAATGTCTCCAAAAATAATTTGAGGAAAATTAGAAATTTTAATAAATCAAAAGGAAAAACAATAAATTATAGAGAGAACTATAGAATGTATTCAAACAACATTTTCTATATAAAAATATAAGTATTCATCTACACACAAATATACACAGATATAGACATGTGGGGCAATTTACACACTCGTGTACCTATGTATATTCATTCATTCAACAATCCATACATTCACTTATCCAACACATACTTAGGGAGCAGCCCTCTGCAACCAGGCCTAAGCTAGTTTCACTGTATACAGTGAAAATTGACACAACTACCAAGCCTTTTTCTGGGCAGATAAGATTAAACAAATAATGGAAAAATAATTGGCTATCAGCACAGTGCTACAAGAAATATTTAATGAGAAATCAATTCCTTTGGGAAATATTTAGTGACCTGATATTGATTTTCCCTGGAATTAAAAAAAAAAAAAAGGATAAGAAATAAGAACAATGAAGCTAGAGAACTCACCTAGGGCATTTATGACTTGACTGGCCAAGTGTAGAGCTTCAGACTTTACCTAAAACCTGAAATGTCTAACCAAGTAGGGATAGTGATATCCTTTTTTGCTTTTCTTGTGTTTTTTTAACACAAGGTCTGGTTATGTTACTCAGGCTGGTCTCAAAATTGCCTCACTTTTCAGAAGATATGACATCCCAGGCATTTACTATGGGCACAGAGCACAATGCCTAGCTCACTTATACATTTCTAAAAATAGCTTGGATTACAGACAAGTAAATGATGAGATCTGAATTGTGGTGCTTCCCTTAAGAGAGAGTGACTCCTTTCCACATTATAGGCCATCATTTTATGGTCTTATTCTGAATATTATGAGTATGGTGTGATTTATTTAACCAATCCAATGCCTTTAGACATGGGTAGAGTTTGGATCTGAAAGTCCTCAAAGGCTCCTGTGTTGGAAGCTGGGTCATCAAAGAGGTACCACAGGGAGGTCGCCTGTAAGACTTGGGGCCTAGTGTGAGACCTTTGGGGCAATAAGGATGTGTGTGGAAGGGGATTTAGGGACTTTTGCTCCTTCCTGGCTCCCTTTTTCTTCCTGGTCAGAGGGGAGTGATTTTACTCTGCCACTGTATACCCTTCTCTACCAGAGGCCCAAAGCATTGGACCAAAAAATCATGGATTGAAGCCTTCAAAACTGCGGCCCCAACATAAATCACATTTCTGTTTTAAAGATACTATCCCAGTTATTTGCTCTAGAAACAGAAATCTGATAAACACAGTTATTTTGAAGTTTTCTGTATCACAAAAAAAGCCACAGTGAACCTATGTGTACATGTTAGGTATGGCTGAAAACTCTGTGAACTATTTAAATTTTTAAAATTTATTGCAGTAAAAGATACACTGCCTTTAATCCCATTCAGAAGACTCCCTCTCACTTTGAACATACTTATCCCATTGTCCTCTGCACTTTCTGAAGCAGTTCTGGAAGTTCTGCTTTATAAATATATTCAGTTAGTTCAGTTGTACTGCAGTGGCTGCCTAAGTCTTTCTATTTTATTAGTACACATTTGCCATGCATGATGATCACAATTATTAGCTATACAACTATCCTCATTTGCAAAAGCCTTACATTGAAAAATATAGTACCATCAAAAAAGATCAAAAAGGATATTATAACATGGAAAGATACCCTCTGTTCTTGGATAAGCAAGACTAATACCATGTAAATGACCATAGTTCCAAAATGGCTATACAGATTTAAGGCAATTCCAGTAAAAACACCAATGGCATACTTCCCAGAACTAGAAAAAAACCAATCCCAAAATTCACATGGAAGCAGAAGAGTTGAAGAATAGCAAAATCAATTCTGGGCAACAAGGGCAAGGCAGAGGATGTATCCATCTCCAATTTGAAGTTACATTACAAAATCACTGTAACAACAATTTTGAAAAACAGCATGTACTGGCAAAAAAAACAGATGATGATAAATAGAACACAATATAAGATGCAGAAACAACTCCAAGCACACTCAGCTACTGTCATCTTTGACAAAGTGGTCACACACCTTCAATGAAAAACTGGCTTTCCACACTGCAAAGATTGAACCTAGACATGTGTCTCTCACCACACACTAAAATAAAATGAAATGGATCAAAAATCTAAATATAAAAACAGAAACACTCAATCTGCTCTAAGATAGGATAGATGAAACTCTTGAAGACAGAGGTGTATGCAAAGACTTTGTGAACAAAACCAGGACTGCATAGGAAATATTACAAAGAATGAACCGAGATCAGCAAATTAAAAAGCTTTCATATAATAAAAGAAACCACTAACTGAGTGAAGAGACAACCAAGAGAATGAGGAAAAATTTTTCAAGCTATTCCTCAGACAAAGAATTAATATTTAGAATATATAAAGCACTTTAAAGAATCAGACCCCCAAAAATTTAAAGACCCAATCCAAAAATGGACATCTGAAATAAATACGTGAAGTACTACAAACAGATGAAGTACAAACAACAAATAAATACATGAAAAATGTTCAACATCATTAATCATTCAAGAAATACAAATTAAAATAACACTGAGATTCCCCCTCACTCCAGAAAGATATCACTAAGAAATCAACCAATAACAAATGTGGCAAAAGACAGCCTTCTACATTGTTGGTGGGAATATAAATTGATAAACAACTGTGGAAATTAGTATGGAGATTCCTTAGAAAAATAAAACTACAGGTTCCATTTGATCAGTTATTCCCCTTCTGGGCATCTTTCTGAAAGAGTTAAAAACATCATACCACAGTGATATATGAATACACATGTTTATAGTGGTACAAATTTATAGTAGCTAAATCTTGGAAACAGCACTTATGGCCACTATCAACAGATGAATGGATAAAGAAGATGTGATATTTATACACAACGGAATACTACTCTGCCATAAAGAAGGAAAATGAGTTATTTATAGGTAAATGGATGCACCTGGAGACTATAATTTTATATGAAATAAATAAGTCATGCAAGTTTAAGTAGCTTGTCTTTTCTGTTGGCCAAGAAACCCTAAGGGTAAATAAGGAAAAAATGAAAGCTAGACATTTGGAAGTAGAAATAACCCACACAAACAGGAAGGGGAAGAGGGAAAAGGAGAAGGTGGAAAGGGAAAAGGGAACAAAATCTTGATTCTGTTTAAAAGTTTTACTTGTCATGGTCTTTTTGACTTTGTGGAAAAGCTAGAAATCACAAGAAGCCCAATCCAGGGAGTAAGATGGGTAAGAACACACCATAGGGTTTTATAAACCAAACCTGCCTTTCCACTGGATGGGGCAGTATTCATTGTACCTTTTTAATCACACCTCTTAAAGACATTGGCTAAAGAGAACTCTACAACTGCTCCAGAAAATGGGAAGAACTGAAGTTCAGGTGTGTTTGAAATGGGATAGTATTTCGAGGGGGATTACAGTGCTGTGTGTGTCCTTCACTACAGGTTTGAAATTTAAACACCTACCACATATTTTATCACTCCCTATGTATCCTCCTAAGTCCCATTATTTCCTTAAAATAAATTTTTAAAACTGGAATCGATACTTCAAGGAATTTTAGGGATTTTGATCAATGTGGAAATCCAGATAGTTGGAAAAATTCACATCTCTGCCAGAGGTTAGGGGAAATGACCATCTTCTTTTTCATGTCCTTAACTCACATTTTCTAATCTTTCCAATTTTTCTTTCTCAGAAGACTAAATCATTTGTAAGTTTCTGCAAGTGGCATTTTTGAGTGTTTTTTTATTTAAAGAAAAAAATGAAGCAGAAAGAGGGTAGAAGTAATACATAATTTCAAAAAAAACAGTAAGAAATCACTAGTTGATAATTATATATTTTCCTCTTAGAAGCAGTTGTTCAAGTTACAAAAGTAAAGCATACAAAGTGGACATTTAAACAGTGAGACTACAATCAGCTCTGTTCATCTATCCAACAAAAATTTAGTAATATGGTTATCAATCCTACATACTTAAACATACATGCAGTTATATCCTCTAGAATACTTTCTTTTCCTCTATTTTTTTACAATAACTATAATCAATTCTCATAAACTATTTAGAAGTTCTACTCATATATAAGTCTGTACATGTATACCTATCCTTTCTGTATTAGAGGGAAAAACAAATCAAAACAAGTCAACAATACAAATTCCTAGAGTAACACGAAATGAAAAGGACATATAAAACCACAATACTAGGTGATCTATGGTAGTTACTATGATGTCTCTTGTTATTTTCAATAAAATTGTCTATGTCATCAGGCATAGTGTAATTAAACATAGCAGTACATAGCACTGTTAATAAAAACCAAACATTGGAGACATTATAGGACTTCAAAGGCAGCTAATAATCAAACCAGAATGGGTATCCTATTGAATCCTGTCATCTTCAGAGTAGCTGCCTCTACTCTCAGACTTGATGCTATCGAGCATACCAGATTCGAATAAGATCAGTCAAGGCAAAGTGATATAGCCAATCTTCTCTGCCTCATCTCTGCTATGCTATTTTTCTGTCATTGTTGTTTATTTTTCTCCTTTGTTCCACTGTCTGCCCCTTTCTTTGAGGCCTTTCTGCCATTGTTCCTGGAATCCTGGTGATTTTCTTCTCTCTCTCTAGAATGTCCTTCAGTATTCTTTTCAGGGTTGGATTGGTGGTCACAAACTCCCCCAGTTCCTCTTTGTCATGGAAATATCTTGTCTCTCCATTAATTTTGAGAGACAGTTTTGCAGGGTACATCAATCTGGGTTGGAGGTTACTTTCTTTCAGGGCTTGGAATATTTCACTCCAAGCTCTTCTTGATTTGATGGTTTGCATCAAGAAGTCTGCTGTGATTTTGATGAGTTTTCCTTTATAGTTAATCTGTTTCTTCTCTGACCACTTTTAATATTCTGTTCTTGTGATGGATTTCTGGGGTCCTGATTATTCTGGGTGTAGATCTGTTTTGGTTGTAGTTGGCTGGAGTTCTGTATGCTTCGTATATCAGAACATCACTTCTGTTTCCTACGCTTGGGAAGTTTTCCTTGATTATTTCTGTGAGTAGCCTTTTTATTTCATTTGTGTTTACCCCTGCTTCTTCACTCACATTTTTTATTCTTAAGTTATAAATCTTCTTGTCGTCTTCTAGCCTTTGTATTGTTACTTCCTGGTTCCTTGTCATTTTTAAGAGATCCTTCCTTTCACAATCATACATTGCAAATCTATCTTCAAGTTTTAAAAGTCTGTCTTTAGTTTCTGTTAAGAAGTTTTGCCAAGTTTCAATGGAGTTTGTAATTTCCTGATATTCTCTTTGGATCTGTTTCATGTATTCTAGATTTTGCTTACATTCTTCATCAAAGGCTTTTCTCCTTTCTCTGGGTTCCTCCATGCTTCTATTTGTGTTTTCTTGAGGAGTGCCCAGCATTTCTTTTATTAATCTTCTTATATCTTGATTCACCTGAGTTAGAATTTCATATTTAAATTTGTTGATGAGGTCTTGGAAGTATTTCTTTATTTCCAATGAGGCCATGTCTGATATTGCATGTTTGCTACCCTCAATCTCTTCTACATTCACCTCTCCTGGACTTATACTCCCTGGGTCAGCAGTTGGAGGCTTTTTGCTGTTTCTTTGTCTTGTCATGTTTCTAGTTTCTTTCAGACAGGTGAATGGCGGATGTCTCAGGACCCTTTCATATTGCTTACAGTTTTTCTGAAGCGTACTGGTTAGGGGACTGCTGCTCTCTCCAGCATGTTGTTGATCTGTGAGATGCACACAGGGGCGATGTGGGCCAGCCCCTCCCTGCTAGGCCAGTGAGTAACTTCAGCATGTCAGTGTGTGCCCCTGGATGTCACAGGTTTGGGACAGTCTCGTCCCTGGCTATTGGGTCCTGATCAGTGGCATGGCCCAACCCAAGCAGATCCCACCAATCCACTTTGGGCCAGGAGCCACCAACTGATGCCACCTCAATTGCCGACCTAAGCCTGTCCTGCCCAAATCCAATATGTCATCTAACAGTTCATCCTGCTCTGGGGAACCCAGTTCCCAGCACTCACCAAAGTCCTTGCAGCTCGGTTTGCCATTTCCACCCCCTGTTGCAGAGCCTCCTCCCACCAAGGGTCCTGAGCTCACCAACTCCTACTCTCAGTGTGAGTCACCTGACTCTTAAGAAGCACCCAGTACAGCAATGGGAGCAAGCCCAGCTCTAGCCCTCCATCCACGCTTCTTTTTTAAAATTTTTTTCTTTTTCTTTTTCCTCAGTTTCTTCCTGGGTCATGAGAATTCCTCTCCTTTCCTCTGGTCTTCTCCATGGTGTTAGATTCTAGCATCTGATTTGTTTTTCTCAGAGAGATTCTCTATCATGCTACCTGTCAATTAGCCATCTTTTCCCCAGTGCTCTGAGTGGCATTTTTTATTCATAGCTTATGTTTCTATCAGAAGTTGAATTTTGTTAGATTGATTTACAAAAGGCCTTTAAATTGTAAAGGTGGAAATTGTTTTGTCCCCACTGTATAAGACATATGTTTCATTCTTCCTGGCTTCATATTTACTAATCTCTTAAATTTGCTCCAAGTTTAGATTTCTGTTACAAATCTTTATAGATTCAAATTTATTAAATCTTCCTGGACTCTTACTTTGTTAACCAATTTAAGAAAGTCTATTATGGTTTTCTGAATTTATAGGGGAAATTTTTACCACTAATATTACAAAACACATTTGTCAAATAAACAGGCACATGGCTACAAGGACAAATGTGAAGGTATTTTCTTTCTTCAAAAGTAATCACTTTCTTCAGGAATGGTGACACATACCTTCTCTTTATGTATTGAAATAGTAGGCTGTTCCAGCCTGCTTTTTTCTTCAAATAAAATTTTTTCTTCAAGTAATATTTTTTCAGTACTTCTTGTTAAAATTTCAGACACTTTCAACTATTTTGATATCAGGTATCTGCCTTTAGAACTGGCTTACCAATGACACCTGTCCCAGGCCCTTCAGCTGACTGATGCCCCCTTTCTGCTGGAGGACTTACTCTCCCTGCAGCAGCTCCCACCAGACTGGGAGGGAGGAAGGATGGGGTCTTCAGTCTGCCTTCCAGCTGAAAGTTAAAGATGACTCCTTTATGAGATTTTTTTTTAAAAAAAATAATTTTGCATGGCATGGGAAAACTTCTAATGTGTATTATATGGCATTCTCAAGTTTCTCCTAATTATTTTCATTTTTTTTTCAGTAATCTATTTTCACAAATGATGAGCCATATTTATGAAGTAATGGCAAGGAAGTGGTAAAGTCACAGTTAGGTTCCAAGGTTGGGGACAGACAGGATTGCTCACAGGAACAGGAAGAGGAGTCAACATCAGGCACAGAAACACTGTGGGTGTCATGGTGGGCTTCAGGGGTCAGAACTGATAGGTCCAAATCTCAGGTCTGTCACTGGCTGGCTGTGCTTAAAAAGTCTTTCCCAAACTCTCTGAGATGTTCTTCATCTATGGAATAATAACAAATTTCCTAAGGAAGTTTGGAAGATCTAATGAGAAAAAAAAGGTATGTAAAATATCTAAGCCATAGTTTAGTACAATAAATATTGGTCCAACCCATCATTCTGGACCAGTCTGTATATATGTTTATGCATGAATAATATATATTTATATCATATTATTACAATATACTCTATACTGAAAATGAACTAAATTATGTCAAATATGCTATAATGCCAGTTAACTTTGAAAATATAATTATTCCATACCTTAGACAATATACCATATTTCTCAATGAGGCAAAAAAACCCCACTATAACAGCATATTTCAGATCAAAGTGATATAATTCTGGATCAAAAAGTGAAAGTTAGAAAAATAACTGGATCACTGGAAACTGTACCCACTTTTTCCCCCAAGTTCCATCACAATAGTATGGTTTCACAAGCCATTATCTTTATGCAAGTTTTTAGCATCACTGAAGATGCTGTTTGGTTGGCATTCTTGGCTTTATGTTAAGTTTTCCAATTATACATTAGAAACCACAGTGCTGGCTATGTCTACACAGCATAGAACTAACTTCCTCAAACACATTCACCATAAAAGAAGAAAAAAGATGAGTAACTTAGTGAGATACAGCTGTGCACTGTTAATATCTATGAAATAAGAAAATGTGTTGATTAAAAGTGCCAACCTTAGTTTTTTTATGCAATATAAAAATGGCTTGTATTTTATCAGTGAAATTACTAAGTTCCTTACAAATTACTTAGCAACAGTCTAGCAGAGAGACCCCCGGAGGCCTCAGATCAAAAGAAGCTGCGTCTATAGAGTATTCACAGAGATTGAACAATGAGTCACCAAATACCAGTTTGGATAGTTAAAGGAGGTAATACAGGCCTCAAATGAACTTTTCTGCTTGAAGTTTTCTACCTATACTGTAGGTTGTAGAACACTGAATTAAATCATAAACACACTTTGTGTAAGTCCCTCTATGCTTTCTGTTTTTATTCTCTCTTCTTTTGGCTGCATTTCATCTTTACATCACAGTGAATCAGCTACATCATATCTAGATTGCTAGTCGCCAATGATGTGTAAAGGGGGTCCAATTTGTAATCTGTGCCAGCTGTGTGTGACCCCAAACATCTCTGGAAGGGAAACTAAGGGTCTAGAACAGGCTTGTTTTGTTTAGGTTAGATGATCAGGTCCAGGAAACTTCTGTGCATAAAGAAAGCTCCAAGAATATTAGCCACATGAATGAATTAACAATGTCTATATAATTGCTATCATTGTGAGGATTTAATGACTGTGCAGGGTAATGTCCAGCACATAAAAAGTGCTCAGTAAAAGCCAGCTGTTATGTGTTTACTGCAATCTGTTTGCAAAGGAAGAATTAAAAGAACAGAGTTGTAACTAATAGATTAACTGCTTATAATATGATGTCAATTGGACTAAGCAAATTATTAAATCTCATATCTTGTTCAGCTCTCACCATCAAACCTATGCAGATCCTTCTTTTCTGCCTAAGCTTATTTTTATAGGTTAATCATTGATAGAGAATAACATTTCCCATTTAAAATACACAAGTCAGTGGTTTTTAGTGCATTCACATAATACGCTACTATCTAATGTTAGAACAATTTAGTCACTCTAAAAGAAACCCTATACCTAATTAGCATTTTTTCCCAATCTCTCCTGTCTTTCAGCTTTAGAAAACCAGTAATTTATCTTCTGCCTCTACATATTTGCCTCTGCTGATGAGTAGGCAGTTGGCTGCACATGGGCTGGACATGGAGAATGGTAGGTTACTGAACTGAAGAGAAATCATCAGACAAAATGTGATCCTGGTCTCACAACTTTCTTAGACTCACTGAGCCCACTACAGGTGCCCTACATGCAGGATGGTGTAGGTCTAGGGTAAATGCATGTGTTCCTGGGGACTTGGGTCACCTCAAGCTGATTACATTGTGCATCAACCACCCTCTTTGAGGCAGATAACCATGTACATTCTGGCCAAGACCATATAAGGCTACGACTTCCCCCTCCTTTGGAAATGTGGGATCCCCCTGCTTACTGGAAAAAAAAATCTGAGTCACGGCTTCCCTCCTCCTGGAAGGGAAAAGGAAAACTACCCTCTTTCAGGCTCTGCTTGCTCTGAGCAGCAGCAGGGGCAGTGGGGTGGGGGGGGGACCAGGAAGTTTACACTGAGTTGTATCTGCAGCCTGTTTTTTATCTGATTACTATTTGACTCTTTTAATAACCACATTAAACTTGTTCTGCTGCAGACTCTATTGTGTCTTTCCTTTGCTCTAGATCCCCATGCAAATTTTCCTGTGGGGAATCAAAAAACCAAGATGTTTCCTCCCTTCAAAATGTAATCCCAAATCCTGTTACAGTACCAAACATTAAATATAAATGAAATTACACAACATGTGTTTTTTGGTGATTAGCTTCTTTCTCTTAATGTACAGGGTTTATTTCCATGTTGTATCATGTCTGTACTTCATTCCTATTTATTGGTGAGTACTATTCCATGATATTAACATTCCACATTTTGTTTATCCCCTTATCAGTTGATGGCCAGTTGGGTTGTTCCCACTTTATTTATTTTTTTTATTTAAAGAAAAAAATTTTGAAACAGAAAGAGGGTAGAAATGATACAAAATCTCAAAAACAAAGCAAAACCAAAATCAAAAATAGTAACCAGTAAGAAATCACTAGTTGATAATTACATATTTTCCTCTTAGAAGTAGTTATTCAAGTTACAAAAGTAAAGCCTACAAAGTGGACATCCAAACAGTGAGACTGCAATCAGTTTTGTTCATCCATCCAACTAAAACTTTAGCAACATGGTTATTGATCCCACACACTCAAACATACATGCAGTTATATACTTTAGAATACTTTCTTTTCCTTTTTTTTCTTTACAATAACTATAATCCATTCTCATAAACTACTTAGAAGTTCTACACATGTCTAAGTCTGTACTCACATACCTAGCCTTTCTGTATTAGAGGGAGAAACAAATCAAAACAAGTCAGCAATACAGATTCCTAGAGAAACACAAAATGAAAAGAACATACAAAAACACAACTCTAGGTGATCTACGGTAGTCACTATGATGTCTCTTGTTATTTTCAATAAAGTTATTTTCAATAAAGTAGCTGGCTGGAGTTCTATATGCCTCGTATATCAGAACATCACATCTGTTACCTATGTTTGGGAAGTTTTCCTTAATTATTTCTGTGAATAGACTTTTTATTTCATTTGTATTTGTTGCTGCATCTTCATTCACATATTTTATTCTTAGGTTATAAATCCTCTTGTCATCTTCTAGCCTTTGTATCATTGCTTCCTGGTTCCTTGTTATTTTTAAGAGATCCTTCCTTTCATGATCATACTTT
>PVLA01007033.1:0-45654 GCA_004027455.1 Hydrochoerus hydrochaeris | reverse complement strand
TTATCTTCAAGTTTTGAAGGTTTGTCTTTAGTTTCTGTTAAAAGGTTTTGCCAGCTTTCAATAGAGATTTTAGCTTACTGATGTTCTCTTTGGATCTGTTTCATATATCCTAGATTTTGTTTATATTCTTCATCAAAGGCTTCTCTCCTTTCTCTGGGTTCCTCTATTCTTTCATTTGTGTCTACTTGAGGATTACCCAGGACTTCTTTTATTAATCTTCTTATATCTTTCTTCACCTGAGGTAGAATTTCAGATTTAAATTCGTCAATGAGGTCACAGATGTATTTCTTTATTTCCGATGAGGCTGTCTCTGACATTACAGGTTTGCTGCTATCAGCTTCCTCTGCATTTACCTCTGCTGGACTCATTTTCCCTGGTCGTACAGTTGGAGGCCTTTTGCTGTTTCTCTGTCTTGTCATGTTTCTGGTCCCCTTCAGACGGGTGGGTGGTGGAGGTCTCTGGACCTTTCCTATTGCTTACAGTTTTTCTGCAGTGCACTTGCTAGGGAAGTGCAGCCCCCCAGTCTGCTGCAGATCTGTGAGGTGCACGCTGAGACCCAGCCCCTTCCCCTACGTCAGTCAACTTCAGCAAGTTTGTGTGTTCCCTGGGGATGCCACTGGCCCAGAAAAGCCTCATCCCCGGCTTTTGGGTTTCAACCAGGGGCGTGGCCCTGCCTGAGCAGATCCCACCAACCTGCTTTGGACTAGGAGTCATAGGCAGACTCTGCCTCGGGTTTTGATTCAAGCCAGCCCTGCCCAACTCCAAAATGTCGTCTAGCCAGTCCTCCTGCTCTGGGGAGTCCGGTTCCTGTCACTCACCAAAGTTCATGCAACTTGACTGGCTGTTTTCACTCCCCGTCTCAGCGCCTCCTCCAGCCGAGGGTCTGGAGCTCACCAACCCCCCCCCGTCTCGGCAGGGCCGCGATCTCAGCTCAATCGTGAGTCACCTGACTCTAAGATGTGCCAGTACAGCGACCGGGGCTTGCCCAGCTCCAACCCTTCATCCATGCTTCTTCTTCTTCTTTCTTTTTTTTCTTTTTCTTTTTCCTCAGTTTCTTCCTGGGTCATGAGAATTTCTCTCCTTTTGTCTGGCTTTCACCATGTTGTCAGATTCCAGTGTCTGAGTTGTTTTTGTTTTTTTTTTCAGAGAGGCTTTCTTACCTTGCCACCACTCGGTCAACCATCTTGCAATCACGAGCTGTTCCCACTTCAAAAACAGTGCTGCTTTGGATATTTTTTAAAAATTTTATTAGTACGTATTTACAGCACATTATATTTACATTTCTTGTGTGAAGCTGGTACATGCACATAGCACATTTTAAGATTTTCCCTTCATTTCTTGACTCTTTTGAACACATTTTTGTGTGATGGCTTGTTTCCATTTTATTTGGTAATGCAACTGTGTTTAGAATTGCTAGGTCTTGTGGTAATTCTACATTTAATATTTTAAGGAACTACTAAACCTTTTTGCAAAATAGCTGCATCATTTTATAATCTCATCAGCAATGAATAAGATTCTAATTTTTCCAGATCTTGGCCGACAGTTTTTTATTTTATCCTTCTAGTGAGTAAAAGTTGTAGCACACTGAAATTTTCAGGTGATTTCCTTTGTGACTGGAGATGTTGAGTATCTTTCCCGGTGACTCCTGACCATCTATGTCTTCTCTAGAGAAAGATCTATTGAAGTTCTGCTTAGTTTTAAATTGGATTTTAATCTTTTTGTTGTTGCATTTCAGGTTTTAAAAATTTCTGGATCTTAAACACTTTCACATATATGATTTGTAGTATTTTTCAAACCATTCTATGAGTTGTCTTTTCACTTTTTTGGTAGTCTTTTGATTCAGAAATGTTTTTATTTTCATAAGGTCCAATTTATTTTTTTTTCTACTCATGCTTTTGGTATAGTATCTCCATTATGAAATCCCAGGACACAAATATTTACCACTATGATTTCTTCTAAGAGGTTTATGATTTTTATCTTATTTTTAGATCATTCACCCATTTAGAAATAATTTTTACATATGCTATGAGGTATGTTTATTTTACATATGAAAACCCAGTTCTTCCAGCACTATTTGTTGAAGAGATAATTTCCTTCATTGAATAGATTTGATATCCTTGTCAAAAATTAGTTGAATATATATATATGTGTGTGTGTGTGTGTGTGTGTTTATTTATTACTGGACTCAACTTATATTCTACTGGTCATATGTCTATTGGTATGCCAGTACCACACTCTTTACCCTAGCTTTGTAATCAGTTTTGAAATGGATAATTGTGAGCTCTTCTACTTTGTTCTTCTTTAGGATTGTTTCTATTATTTGGGGACTTTTACAATTCTGTGTGTATTTGAGGCCTTCTTTTTAATTTCTAGGGAGAAAAAATCTTTTGAAATTTTATAAATATAGTGCTGAATTGTAGATCACCTTGAGCAATATCAACACTTTAAGAGTTATTCTAACCTAAGAACAAAAGATGTCACTCTACTTATTTAAATTTTCTTTTTTTTATTTTGAAGGTAGTAAAATACAACAGAACAAGAGAAATAAAGCCAATCAAGACAATGCAGTGAAATTGGTACAGAACTTCACAGCAGGTTACCAGTATAACAGTAGTAGGTACCATAGTATATTTCATTATCTTCACAATAGTTGTCCATTCAATCAGGTATAGCAAAATCAAAACACATATAGAACATCATAAAACTATCAAAGCAGAGTATTGAATAGAGCAATTTAATTAATCAAAACAAAGCAAAACAGTGATAACAATATTTGCCTTCAAAGAGAAGATAGAAGAAAATCCTCTATATTTGCTATATTTCATACTGTCATTCTCCCAAGAGATGCTCAGACCTCTGGCTCCCATTTGCTAACGCGGGGCGGGGGGTTGATTCTCAGCCCGTGAGCACTGGTAGTCTCATGGCTGCTTACCAGGGAGATGAGCGGGTTCCTTTGCTGCCCAGCACCCTAAATTCCAACGTGGAGCAGATCTCAGGAGACCCTGGTTGCATGGTTCCCTCCCTGGGTCACCTGCCATTCGCTCAAGCCACAGTTGCTTACCAGGGAGGCTAAATTTTCTTTAATTTTTTCACAGTCTTTTGTTGTTTCCAATCTACACATATTTATTTTTCTTGGTTAAATTTGTTTCTGTATATTTTATTCTATAGTTGCTTTTATACTTGTAAATGGAATTAATTTTGTAATTTCCTTTCAGATCATTCTAGAAACACAACTGATTTTATAGTGTCAATTTGTAAGCTGCAACCACTAAACCCATTTATTAACTTAGCTTTCTTGTGGATTTTGGAAATTTTCACATTTGGGAATCATCTTATTTACAAATAGGGATAGTTTTACTTCCTTTTCTTTTTCAGTTTAGATGTCTTTTATATTTTGCCTTATTTACTTGTTCTTTGTTATAGTATTGTATCAGGGTGATTACTAGAGGCTTCTGTGCCTTGGTCCTGATCTTACAAAAGTGGGTTTCAGCCTTTCACCACTGAGTATACATCAGCTATGGGTTTATCATAGACACAGTTGATCATATCGAGTAAGTTTCTATTCTACTAGTTTGTTGAATGCTTTTTAGGTTGAAAGAATTTTGAATTTTATTAAATAGCTTTTCTTCATCTATTGAAAATTAACACACACTCTCTCTCTCCCTCCCTTCATCCCTCCCTTTTTCTCTCTATTTCTCTCCCCACTCCCTTCTCTTTCATTTATTTTGTACTACTGTGAATCAAACCCAGGACTTTGACATTGAGCTGTATTCTTAGCCCTTTATTAGTTATTATTATTTTTTTATTTTATTTTGAGATGAGGTCCCTCAAAGTTGCTGTTACCAGGTGGACCTGAAAGCTGTGACTCTTCTGGGTCAGCTTCGCAGAGTGCTGGTATTGCAGACATGTGCCTCCATCACACCCAGTTCTTTCTGTCATTCTATCAATATAGTTTATCACATATGCTAACATCATGGTGTGTATTTGGATCAGTATTACTGGTATTTTATTGGGGAATTATTTGAATCAATATTCAAAAAAGATTTTGATTTGTAGTTTTCTTTCTTTTTTTTTAATGCTTTCATGTGGCCTTGGTGTTTAGGTGACACTAACCTTACAGAAATGTGAGGAAATATTTCATCTTCAGTTCTCTGGAAGCCTTTGGAGCAGATTGGTATAAGTGTTTGGTAGAATTTTCCAGGAAATATGTCTGTTCCTGGAGTTTTCTTTGCTGGAAGATGTTTGATCACTGATTAACTCTTTACTTATTGTAGGTCTTTTTGATTTTCTATTTATTTTTGTATCAGTTTTGGTAATTAGTATGCTGCTGTAAATCTAACCATTGTGTCAAGATTATCCAAGTTCAAAGTCAAGGCTACATCAGGCCTTTCTGGGGCTCATTTCTTTCAATTTTTTTCAACTGTTTCCAATTGTTAAATATTTTCCTCTCAAGATGAACTCAGTCTGTCTCTCAAACCGTAGTCTAACCCATTCCAATTGATAACAACCCCAGGTCAAAACTCTTGGACCTCATGTTTTCTTCCACTGTCTACATTTTATACGTCAGCAAATATTTTTAGTTCTACTCTCAAAATATATCCAATCAGGTGTCTCTCATACCTGCAAAAGTGTCTTTCCCTGATTCAGACCACCATCAATTCAAGCCTTCATAACTGAAATGATTTCTTACCTTTATTCTGAAAATACCCAGCATAATTCTTTTACAGTACAACTCAATCAAATTCTTCTTCTATTGTCTACAAACCCCACACTGCCAGGTCTGCTGTCATCTCTCCAACTTCATCTATCACTTACATTCAGACTCCTTCACTCATACTTCCTGTCTTCTTGCTGTTCCTAAAACAAGTCAGACACATTCCACTTTAGAGCGTTTGTACTTACTCTTTGCTCTACCTGAGCACTCTTCTCCCAGATAGCTAAATATATACCTTCTTTATACCCTGTGAGTATTTGTTCATAATCTTTTTCTCTCCACGAAGCCTAGTCTGATATTTTCTGAATTGTCAGCCTCCTGCTATTCACGGTTTTACTAATTTCCTTTCTCCTCTACTTTTCCTTTTGTTTCACAGTCCTTCCTGCATGCTAACATAACACACGTGACATAATTTACATGTATTGTTGATTGCCTTTTGCTGCCACTGCAGTGTTATTTCCATAAGAGGAAAGAATTTTGATGAAGTTACGGCAATTTCTCAAGCATGTAAAAGGCAATTCGGGTACCTATTAGGCACCAATAACAATTTGATAGGAATGAATAAATTATTTTATAACTCCAATGGAATAGTTTTGCAAAAAGGTGATGCTAGGTTTCAAATTTATGGGTTGTAAATTGGAAAAAGTAAAATCAGTAATATTTTCTTTTTTTTCTTTAAAAGTACATGTTTGTAGTACAAAATGTTCACATACCTTCTAGAGAATCAGTACATGTACACAATTTGTCTTAATTAACTTTTCAACCCTTTTTCCTCCCCTTCCCCCTCATCAATTTCTTGCCCCCCCCTTTTAGTACAGTTTTACAGTATGTAGCACACTGCTTTTGTGCATAACACATCTAAATTCCTTTTTAATCCTCCATCCCTCCCCTTCCCTCCTCCCAGGGGAGGGATAGGGAATGAAAATAAATAAGCATTTTCTTAAAAACTTCAATTGTATAAACAAGAAATTTAGTGCTCTTTAGGCTTACTCAGAGTGATTTCAAGACAGAGTATAAAATATGGTCAACTGCAAAACAATTCACACATGTAGACATTAATAACTTCCAGTGATTTATGAAGACAGAGTAATTGAACAGATTCAGCATAACAATAAAATAAATTGGTGGCATTTTTAAAAGTTACAGAACAGATTGTAATTAATGGGCAGAGTTATTGGAATTTATGAATGAAAGAGATATAATAGTTCAAAATAAGATAGACTGCTTTTAACAGTTTCTTCAACATGTTAGAATATATTTTGTCCTAGTCACTTTTTTGTTGTTGAGATGGAATGTCCAGTACCCTCACACTTAGAGGAGGACAGGTTTATTCAGGCTCATGTTTATGGCCCATGTTGGGCTGGTTCCAAGGAAGATGGCATGGCAGAGGGGTGCAGAGAAGAGAAGCTTCCCACCACATGGTAGCAAGGAAGCAAAGAGTAAAGAGAAGAACTTAGAAGGGAGAGTCACCCCTTCAGGCCACACCTGTAGTGACCTGCTTCTGACCATGTCCTGCCTCTAAACACCAAGCCAGCTGTGGGGCCCTCAGATCCGATTGTCTTCCAGATCCTGCTCCCCAGTACATGAGAGACTCAAGAGAGAGCCAGATACAAACTATAGCAAGATGCTACTGTTACATTCAGATTAAACCCTTTGGAAAAGAATCAATCAGAAATAAAATTAATAAGATTAATTACAGTGTTCAATATACATAGTCACTGAATTACATACAGCTTATCAGAATTAAGACTTCAATAGGATCAAGATGTGCAAGACTTTGGAAACCCAAAATGGAGCAGATTTGTGTGTTTAACTAAGGTGAGACTTAAATATGAAGCTAAAATAAAAGACAAAATGTGCAGTGCGAAATTCTACCAGGATCAGATCATTTTTGATGGTGATCCAACAAAAATCTATGTTTGTGTTTCCAACAGAGTCCCCTGGCCTGGGGGAACCATTGTTTTCCACTGGGAAAGGCAGAAATTAATCACAAGAGTGCCAGTTGAGAGGGCTCGACAGAGGTTAAAGTTCTGCTGGATTGCAAACAGCATAAGGCCCAGATGGTTTTATGGAATATCAAAGTCTTCAAAAACTAGATAATCCTGCTGTTATATAGATGTCGTGGTAGAATATGAAATCATTTTTAAAAACTTGAGTTAATTTTTTTTCTAAAAGCATATAAAACTTTGATATTTAACATGTCATGGAGTACAAAATGAAATTACAATCTGACCTTGGTGAAGAATATAGATATAAGAATTCCAAACAAAATAATAGGCAGCAATAGTCAACTACATATTTTAAAAATACACATCATGGTCTATATTAGTTTTCTAGTGCTACTTTAAATAGTTACCACAACTTAGTGGCTTAAAATAGCATAAATTTATTGCCTTACCATTCTGAGTGACACACTCTAAGATGAGTCTGATTGAGCTGTATTCATTCTGCTTTGCCCAGTTTCCAGAATCTGTCTGAATTACTGAGCACAGGGCCTTTTTTCTGTCTTTCAAACCAGCAATGCCTCATTATTTTGATTCTTTTTTATGCTTTTAAATTTTTTTAAATGGCAATGTTGCATCTGTTTCTGTATTCATATCATTTTTCTTTCATTTTGACCTTCCAACCTTCCTCTTAAAAACATATTGCAATTACATTGGGCTCACCTGGATAGTCCAAGATAATTTCCTTATCTTAAAATCTTTAACTTCATCAATCTTCATCTATGTGAAGATTGTCACATAGGATAACATACTCAAAACTTCATGGTGTAAGGGTATGGGGATCTTAGGAAATTATTATTCATTCTATCATATGAGTGAATTGAGATTTATTTTAGGCTTCAAAAGATAATTCAATATTAGAAAAACTGTTACTATTTACCATATTAATAGATATAGAAAAAATATATACAGTTATCTCCATAAATGCAAGAACATGTATTAGAAGATAGCTACTTGATGATAAACCAGCAAAACTCTACTAACTACATAGGTGATAGTCTTCCGAAAATGTTTTAACTGAATCTAATAATAAGAAAAGCATCCAAGTGGTACAAAATATGATTCTGTAGTACAAATAACTGGAAATACTAAGAGCTATCAGAGTAGTAAAAGACCTCAAAGTAATAAAACAGGTAGAAACCTTTTTAAAATCAAAGGAGAACAAAGAACCATGTTAATGACATGAAATGCATTTACTTTACCTGAGTAACTTTATTAAGTAACATTAATAACAAACTCCCAATAAAGACCACCTTGGAAAAATGGAAAATTTTCAAATTATTGGTACACAATTGTATTATTGAATTGATAGTAAATTGTCTGTATATGAAATTAGTATTGTGAGAATGTCCTTATTCTTACAAAACATTTGCTAAAGACTCTGGTATTATGATATCTGTGGTTTATTTCACACAGCTCCAGAAAAAACTGCATTATAGACATACTGAAAAAGGTAAAATAAATGTGGCAAGTGTTAATATATTATAAGTCTAAGTGAAAAGTATACAGGTGTTTATTGCTAATTTTCCACTTTTTCTATCTTTGAAATTTTCCCCAAAATGTTAAGTTTAGGGGAAAAAAATCAACTGGATAAAAAAGGAAGAGACAGAGTTGAGGAAGAAAGTAGTTATCAAATCTAATAAGCATCAAATACTTTATTAATAATTTCCACAATTGTTATTTCATAAAAATTCCCACAAAAAACTTGTAAGTAGGTATTATTCTCATTTCTATTTGTGTGTGTGTGTGTGTGTGTTTTACAAATGCCTCATAGTAGCTATAGAAGTCACACAACTTTTCTAAAATCATTAATGGAGTCTGGATTCACACTCACTTCTTTCAAGAGTCTACATCTCTCCTACTTCACGACACTGGGGCCAAGGACCTTAACCAAGAAATATTTCTGCAATTTCACTGTAACCAGTGACCCAGAACTTCCTGAGATTCTAAACTTCTGAGAACCGCAGCATTATGCATCTGGAATTCTGCCTTGGTCCAATTATCTCAATACTGTTGCAGGAAAAGTTGAAGCACTGTCAAATTCATGGAGTGAAGTTAACCATGTTTCTGCCAAATAATTGAAGATATTACATTTTTTTCTATCCTAGTTTAAAGGTGCTCTAAATGCTTCTAACTGTGTTTCTCATAACACAGTTCAAAGGTGGCTAACAATTTATTTAAAATTATTTTATTGAGATGTGGTTCACATACTGTCACATTCATCCCTTTTAATATAGAAGTTGACAGCTTTTTAATTCTTCCGCCTTCATCACAATAAATTTAAGGACATTTTCATCATTCCAAAATGTCACTCTCTATTTTGTATCTTCCCCACCACCCCACACAGCAACCACTAATCTACTTTCTGTCTCTAAGAACAATTTTTTATTCTGGAAATTCTGTGAAAATGGAATAATATATAGTTCTTTGAGACTAATGTCTTTTAGTTAGCTAATCTTTTCAAGGTCCATTTGTGTTCTAACATCTCAATATCTTATTTTTTAAATTGTCAAATAGTGTTATAATTTTTGGATAGGCAATGTCTTGTTCATTCATTCATCAGTTGATGAATATTTAGATTGTTCCACCTAGAAATTATTACTAGTAATGTTAATATATTTTCAATTTTCTTGGACATATACAGAAGTAGACTTGCTGGGTCGTACGATAAAGCTATATTTAACTTTCTGAGGAACGGTCGAGCTCCTTTCCACAGTGGCTGCACCATTCTGCACTCCCACCAGTGATGTGTTGGTTTATAGCTTCCCCGTGTCCCACCAACATGAGTTCATCACCACCATCTTAGTAGCTATTTTGCTTTAGCCATTTCTGTGGGCATAGACTGATATCTTACAGTTTTGATTAGAATTTTCCCACTGATAATGTTGTACATCTTCACATGTGTTTATCATGTATCTTTTTTGGAGAAATGTCTATTCAAGCATTTTCCCATTTCTAGTTGGGTTGGTTGACTTTATGTTATTTTTATACTGTAAGTATACTCTAATTCTTCTCATTTCTGATGCTTCCTATAGACATGATTACAAAATGCATAAATTCTTAGTACCTTTATTTTCCCATCGATCAAAATGTGATCTTACTACATCACAGAATCTGTATGGGGATTAAGTGCATATAAAACATGTGTTACAGTGATTGAAACATAGCAGGTGTTCAGGAAGTGAGACTCAGCCTAAAAGAATTCGTTAATGACAGAAAAGAACTGCGGTGCAATTAGGATTCTGCAGTTGGAAATTTGAAATCTCATTTACAGAAATAAAAAATAATAGTAATTGTACTTAAAATCCTGCCAAAAGGAGTTATAGAGTAGTTTATGTCAGGATATTATTAAATATCCCAAGAAGACTCATTAGGTTATGCTATACTTATATAAATAAAAGTAATTTTCTATAACTAAACAGAAAGATTTACAAGAAGAAAGAGTGAAAAAATAAGTTTAAATAGTACTAAAACCAGTTATTTGGCATTCATCACATTTTTATACCTATTTTGTGTGGTTTGGTGAGCAAAGCAAAAAATTAAACAATCGCTTCAGCAGAATAAAAACATTCTTCCCATTAATAAATAAACTGTTTTAAGGGTATTATTTGCTTCTTGATGAAGCAAAAAGCAACTTTAAGACCAAGGCCTTTTTCTTTTGTTAAATGATTAAACCAGTCCTCCAAATGAATAGCAGCTGTGTGTTTAACACTGACCAAGGGTGTGCCTAGTGGATAGCTCTGCCTTTGTTGTTCACAGCACATTGGTAAGTTGATTGATTCCCTATAACTCTGTGTTCTAGCATTATGCTCAATGGCAAAAGGATTCAGTCTTGCTAAGCAAGATTGATTAAAGTAGCTTTACTGATTGGTATGTTAAGAAACAGCCCACAATCTGATCAAGGCGTCCCACTGGCCAAAACCAGCTGGCTGAGATCAGGGGCCAGCTGAGTCATGCACATAGGTCATTTTCTTTGAGCAGCAAGCAAGATAGAGAAAATTCAAGTCTGAGTCCAGAAGGTCCAACTGGATATTTTCCAAATTTGGACCAAGATGCACATATGATTTTTTAACTTATGCACCATAATTTTTGTGTAAGTTTATAAGTGTATCACATTTTATTTTTTTAAATTTTTTATTTAAAGGGATAAAACAGAAAAAGGAGAGAAATATTACAGAATTTCAAAATAACATAAACAGTAAGAAATCACTAGTTGATAAATTACATATTGCTCTTTTAGAAATAGTTGTTCAAGTTACAAAATTAAAGCACACAAAATGGACACTCAAGCAGTGAGACTGCAAACAGATCTGTTCAACAATCAAACAAGAGCCTAGAAATATGGTCATCAATCCCACACATCTAAACATACATGCAGCTATATCTTTTATAGCATTTCCTACTTCCCCTTTTTTACAATAGAATCATACATTTTTAAAATTTTATTTAAAGAGAAGAAAAAAAAAACAGAAAGAAGGGTAGCAACAATACAGAATCCTAAAAGAAAAAAAGAAAAAGGAGAATGAGAAAAAGCCCCACTAAGAAATCAGTAATTTATAAATTACGTACTGTCATCCTGGATGTAGTAGTTCAAGTTACAAAGTTAAAGGGTATATAGTAAATATTCGAACAGTCAGACTACAAACAGTTCTGCTCAAAGATCCCACAAAGATTCAGCATTATGGTCATCTATTTTACACACTCAAACATACATGCAGTTATATCCCTTAGAGCACTTTCTTTTCCTCTTTTTTATAATAGCAATTACACATTTTGGTTTTATTACTCTTGTAATTCTTATTTACTTTTTACACTAGAGATACAATATGATATTAATAAATATGATTATTTATCTCACTAATGAGGATAGTCTCAAGTTGTCCCCATTTGCCTATGAAGGCCTCAAGGTCATCCTTTTTTATAGCTGAGTAATATTCCATTGTATAAAAATGCCACATCTTTTTCATCCACTCTGCAGCTGATGGGCATCTTGGTTGTTTCCAGGATTTAGCTATCACAAGTTGTGCAGCTATGAACATGGGTGCACATATATCACTGTGATATGAACTTTTCAGTTCTTTGGGGAAAATACCCAGGAGGGGGATAGCTGGATTGAATGGGGCTTCCAATCCTAGTCTTCTGAGAATTCTCCATATGGATTTCCATGTACTGGCTCGATTTTGCCATGTTATGTTCCAGTTGTTTCTTTCTGCTTTTCCCTTAATTGCTTATCCTACCTGATGGTTTCTTTCTGTTGTTGTTTTGGGGATTGTGGTCATTTTTATCTCTGTCTAGTATGTCTTTCAGTACTCTTTCTAGGGTTGGTTTGGTAGACATGAGTTTCTTCAGTTGTTCTTTGTCATGGAAGTATCTTATTTCTCCATTAAATTTGAATGAAAGTTTTGCTGGGTGCATCAGTCTGGGTTGAAGGTTGTTTCCTTTCAGGGCTTGAAATACCTCACTCCAAGCTCTTCTTGACTTGAGGGTTTGTGCTGAAAAGTCTGCTGTGATTCTAATGGGCTTTCCTTGATAGGTGAGTTGTATCTTTTCTCTGGCAGCTTTTAATATTCTGTTTTTATGCTGTATGTCTGAGATCTTAATTATTATGTGTCTGAGTGTGGATTTATGTTGATTGTGACTGTTTGGTGTTCTATATGCCTCACTTATCTGCATATCAGATTCTTTCCCCATGTTTGGGAAATTTTCTGCTATTATTTCTGTAAATACTTTATGTATGTCATTTGCCTGGACTCCTATACCTTCGCTAATGCCCATTATTCTTATATTGTTGCTCTTAGCATCATCATGAAGCTTCTGGATTGTCATTTCATGCTGCTTCGTTATTTTTAAAAGTTCTATCCTTTCCTGATCACTAACTGTGATCCTGTCCTCAAGGTCCGAAATCCTATCCTCAGCTTCCTTTAGGTGGTTTCGCATGCTTTCAATAGAATTTTTTGTTTCTTTGAATGTCTCTTTGAGTTTGTTTCATGAATTCTGCTTGTTTTCTATATTGTTCATTCAAAGTTTCAGTCAGTTTCCCATGCTCATGTACTTTTTTCTCTAGTTTTTCTTTAGCTGCATTCAACAACTCCTTTACTAAAGTTGCTATTTCTATCTTTACATGGGAGACTACTTCTAATTTGATTTCCTCTATAGCCTGATGCAGTTGTGTTTTTTATTTCACTGGCTATCTTTTCAGAGATTCCCGGTGTGTTACTTTTGGTGTCCTCTATTTCAATGTCTCCTATACTTGCTTCTGGTGAACTATGAGACTGAGACTGCATTTTGCCTTTTAGTTTTGTCCTTTTCACTCTGCCTGGTTTTTTCCATGTGTAGGAGGGGATCACACACACTTTTTTCAGACACACCAAAGTCTTACAGTTAGTTGGAGGGGGTTTTTACTACTGGCTTTATTTATCCCCTGTACACCTCTATTTTAGGGGTATACTCACCACATTGATACAGTCAATCTGATGTAGTCCAAAGTTAGTCACCTGGGAACAAAATTCCAAATTTTCTTACACTAACTGGATCCCGCTGAGATCTTCTGATGTTCCAGATGGGAGCGTGGGTCCAGCTGAAGCAGACCAGGGCAGTTTTCAGTCTTGGGCAGGTCTCCTCGATGTTCCTGGTGGCAGGGCGGGCCCACAGTGGAGGTTCCGGGCAGCTTACCCTGATGCCGGCTTCCGCTGAGTTCCCAGTGGCAGGGTGGGCCCACGGTGGAGGTTCGGGACAGCTTACATCTGATGCAGGCTTCCGCTGAGTTCCTGGTGGCAGGGGGGCCCACGGTGGAGGTTCGGGACAGCTTACATCTGATGCAGGCTTCCGCTAAGTTCCAGGTGGCAGGGCGGGCCCACAGTGGAGGTCATCATATTGTTTTTAATCACTGTGTTATCCTGTAAAATGGTTAGTTCTAGTTATTCAATGACTACCCTACCATATATTAACATAAAATGTTTCCAGTTTTTTCACTATTAAAATTAATGTCATGTTTTTCCCTTAAAAAAAAGAAATAGCCCATGAAAGAGAGATAGCTACATATTTCTTTTGAAAGATCTATTGGAGCAAAGAAAACTACTTAGTGAGAGAAATCAGATCTCACAAATCAAGAATATGAAAGGAAAAATAAGAATGTCAAGACATTATGAGACTACAGTAAGAATTACAAGAACATTTCATTGTCGGGTCATTACATTTTAACCTTCTTAGTTTTACGTATAAAATAAAAAATAATTTTATAAGAAATTAGACCGTCCCAGTGTAAGGGAGGAAATGAGACTGACTTGATTTGAGTACATGCCCATACCATAATTTTCCTTTATTCCCACCATCTCCACACCTCCATCCTCAAAAAACCATATTAAGGCATATTTTATAATACAGATACTGACAGGTATCTGGTGAATCTCATCGTAACACAGAGGGGAGAACGCTGGAGGACAAGGTGAGGGTAAGACACAGATCAAAGCAGATCTGTCTATCATTAACTGCAAGCAGTGAAAATGAGATGTGGCTGAATCAGTCCCCAGCCTGGATGCAAATTATAGCCTTCCTCTTGGCTATCATTTCATAAAGAGATAATACTGTTATTCATTTAGCTTCACGCTATCTTTGTCATTGAAAGGAAGAGAAACATAATTATGTTCATTTTCCAGATTAAAAAATGAGGTATGAGGAAATTAAATGCCTTACCTACTGTCATGATGTGAATCAGTGTGGTAAATCTGTTAGCTGTTCTGCATTTCCAGCCATAATCTTTTCAATATGTCATTTTTTTAATGTACTGTCTACAAGGAGCTAAATTATTTTAAACACTTGTTTAAGAAAAAGAATTCAAAACTAAGTGTATGCTGTATGTTCTTTCCACACTGATATCCATTGATGTCAGCATGTTAGAAGTATCAATGGATTAAAAGTGCTTCTAGTTCTGACTCTGTCTCCAGGGAACTAGAACCATCACTCGAATATTAACTCTGCTCACCTTTCTGCACTAACATCAAGACAGCCGTGACTGCCTTAGCTTATCAACAGAAGAGAAAATTTATTTTGGCCTGCAGTTTCAGAGATGTCAGTCTATGTTCAGCTGGGTTCAAGGTAGAAAAATCATGGTTGAAGGGTATAGTGGGGAAAAGCTGCTCATTTGCTGGCATCCAGAAAGCACAGAAATCGGAAAAAGCCAGCAAGAAAAGGGTTAGAGAGCAGATACAGTCCCAAGGGGTGTGTGCCTATACCCCATCCAGACACATGCAGAAGTGTGTTTTACTAATTTCAACTTCTCAAGTTTACCATCAACATTAACCATCACAACTATATAAAGTCACGAAAACTACCGCTGACATCAGTGCAACTCTTACTAGTATTGTCCTTCTCTAAATTCCTGCAGCACTATGTCTTAACACACCTCTGTTAAGTCACTTCATTTTTCAATTCATGGCCTTAAAACAATTTGTGTTTGTTAAACAGAATTGATTCTTTGATGAAAAGGACCATGAAACTTAATACCTCAGTAACTCAGCTATGAGATGAATGGAAATTTTGTCGGCCAATTAAAATGAATGGAAATTTTTTTAGAGAACTGAGATAGTCTTCACTATTGATGAGGCCAACAAATGGAGATTACACACCAGCAAGCACCCAGATGGACAGTGAGGTCATCATTCAGGTCACTTTTTCATGATCTAAGGTGGACTATAAGTCTTCTGTTATCACCTGGATACCAAAGTCTGCCCTGTCCACTTTATCCCTTAATAATCATACAGCGAGGTAAACTTTATGGCATGGAAAACTATTAAGAATTAACTGTGGGTGAAAATCTCCATTTCAAACAGTTCTGAGACAGATTGCTTTGATGCAGTCATTAGGGATTGTATATAAGTAAGAATGTGTTCAAGAAATATTCACAAAAGTGCTTCAGTAATGAAGGTGTTTTCCTTCAGACACCTCTGTGTAAATCCATATTTGTGTATAATGTCTGTTGTTGTATTCTCAAGCCTGTTAAAAATGCTTAACCTCAGCAATGGGAAAGTAAATAGAACTGTTATTGGTTTGTTAGCTGTTCCTCTGTGATATGTGCATTAATTTGTGTGCACATGTGTGGCTGTACCTATAACTGTGAGCTTTGTCTTCTTTTGTTTAGACAGTTCACAAAAAATGGGAGGTGATTTAAATTGGGCTTCCAGGGAAGATGAAGAATTTATACTAAATCCTTTTTATCACTAAAGGGCATGAGTTTTCCAGACAGCTGACCTCGGTCAATTTGCAACTTGGCACCACTGAAAAACTTAAAACTAATTGATCCTAAGGCTAATGTTCTTGACCTCAGAAAATCAAACTTCTTACAGGTCTGCAAACAGCAGTGGAACAAGCAAGGTAGTCCTGATTTATCTTACTTGCAACCTTCTGTTTGATTCAGTTATATGAATTTTTAAAAGTTTAATCATTTTCTTATTAGAAGAGGGTTCTGTTACCACCTGAAATCATTTCATTCAGTTATCATGTTTGGTCTTCAAAAACAGGGCATTCCAATTTCATGGTCAAATACAGGATGCAATTTTACACTTGAAAATAATGTTAAGAGCTATTCTAGAACACAGAAGCAGGCAACATGTCAGCTACCCACAGCACCTTACTGATTAAATCTGAGATGTCCTCCAGAGTTTCTAGGAAATTTTGGAACTGGATCTTTCACAGTAATATATTCAAATAATTATTATCTTTGGCCTGTCAGATGCAGTAATTAGCACATGGACTTAATGATAATTACTGTGAGCAACAGTTATTAAAATAATAATCAGAACAGTTGATCTGGCCACACTTCTTTTCCTTCCTAAAAATTCGATGAAATACATTCCCCTTTGGTTTCCACAGCACTAACATTAGTGACACAACAAGAATCAAACTGAAATCTATGTGTCTACTATCACTGTATGCTTTCCATAACTGGATAAGAATGAAGGTTTAGCAAATTCACAGATATGAGATGCATTGAAATTAAACTTTGTGACTTTATAAATATAACTTAATATTTTTGAGAGCTTCACCCTTTTAAAAATAATAGGATGGGGGGCTGGGGATTTAGCTCAGTGGCATAAGCACCTGCCTGGCAAGTGCAAGGTCATGAGTTCGATCCCTGGTACCGCAAAAATAATAATAATAATAGGATGTAGTTGTTTATTTCTAAAAATGCCTCTTTAAGAGTGGTTCCCTTATTAGATGGCAAAATGACCTCTCCCTGCCACACAGAAGCCACTGCCCTTCAGTCTGGGCCCTAGCACAGGTGCAATGCCTGGGAATGTGTTCTCTCTCAGATCTTTTAGTAGAGCAGTGTGTTTTCATGACTTATTTCACACCTCTCCTCCCCAGGCCACTCTGAATTCTCAGTACCTAGTATCCTATTCACAATAAGAACTTTTCCATGCATATTTTTTCATCGGATTATGTAGAAAAACGATTATCTAACTGAGTTTCATTTCTTGTTTAGTGATCTAGTCCAACATGTCCAGGTTTTAAAAGACTACTGACTCTGTGGTGATTGCTCATTTTCAAGCTCACATAAACAACAGACACCAACAAATCTAGGTCAAAAGCACACACAAGCACTATGTGAAGCATCCACATGTGCACAGTACCATTGGAGAGCAGCACAAAGCAGGAGGAGAGCCAGGACTGAAGCATAGGGACCTGATCATGTCACATCTAGCCCTGTGCAGGGCTCCTGGTCAAGTCACCTGAGGAAAACTGGCTGGAAAAAAGGACCTGCTAAATCTTTGGCCAAGACTGGCCTTCAGCGCTTGCCAACTGAGTGAGTGCTGCAGACACCAAACTGCACCAGAAATGTTAAATCAGGGCAACAGCATTTATCAGGTAAAATGATTCAAAATCTGGAGGAAAGGCATCCCAATAGTGTAAAGCATTTTCATAAAGAGATTACAGCAGTAATTCACAACAAAGCTCATTGATTACCTACAGATGAAATGAAAGCCTAAATTGGCAAAATGACTGGCTGAGTCATAAGGTGAGTCATACCCCAAGAGGGAGCACAACTCACAGTTCCAGTGTTTCTTCTGAGGCAAAAGCAGGAAAAAGATCAAATTCAACCATGAAAATACATTCTGGTTTGTGAGAGGCAACTGACTTCTTTCTTGAGATAATCAGTTACTGGTTTCCAAGATTAACATTGGAAGGAGAATTCTCATTTATCTGTGGGTAGATAGCTGTTTCTCTCATACATACACTCACATGTATATCTGTTCATTAACTCAACAGGTGTTCCTCGTGTCAGACACTATTTTAGCTCACATATATTTGTATATATGATAAATACATAAGTATATCACCAGTCAGATGGCAGGTAACAAGTTCAGTGCAACACAAAGCAAGGCAAGTGGTGTTGGATGGGGAGAGTTTGAAAATTTATACAGAGTAGATAAGAAAGGACTCCATGATGTAGTCTGGGTGCAAATATGTGAAAGAAACACAGGTAGGACAGCAGACTTGTCGGGAAAGTGGGTTTCTCATAGCAAAACAGAGCTGCAAATTCCCCCGGGCAGGTGCACATTTGATATGGTAAAAAATGGCAAAGTCCGCAGCTGGAATGAAGATACAATGAATGAGGGAGATGAAAAGAATCCACAAGATGCCTTAATGGGATTTTAGCACTTTTATTAAGTCCCCACTTTTTCTTTTCCTTTTATTCTTCCTTTCTCTATTTCATCACCACCCCATTCCCCAACATCTTCCATTATTACCTAAGAGTGTAACTTCTGTTTGCTTAGATAATTATTCTGAAATATACGCACTCAGGCACATAAAGATGGTGTTTTTTCATTCATAAAAATAAAATATTTTATGCTTTTACATACCTCAATTCTCAATGTCAACTATATTTTCCACACATGCATCTCAGAATATACTTTTCTTATTTTTTAAGGACTGTATAAAATCCCATTAATTTAAAATATTCTATTTTACACACCTTTCTTCTATGAGTATACATTTATTTCTAGCTTTTTTGTTCATTCATTTCTATAAACAATATCTTGAAGACATATCTTAGAATGTAATGTAAAAAATTTTAAAGATCAGAATTTTCTAATGCATAATAAGTTCTAATGTGTAAAGTATATGCACTAGAGTAGGTACAGGAGTAAGTGTAAGTTTATTAATAGATATTGGCTCCTTTCAAGCAAAATTATTAAAACAATTTATATTTTTCCCAGCCATTTATGAGGGTAATCCTCCCCTTACATCCTTGCCATCAATAAATGGCATTTTTACCAAAGTGAAGGGTAATTTTCTATACCTTTTCTGGTGAACTTGTTGATACTATCATTTAAATTTCCCTGAAGACTAAGGCACTTAATTCTCTTATTGGCCATTTAGATTCATTGTTCTGTGAAATTGTGTTTTCATATTCTTTGTTCTCTTTTTCACTGAATTGTTCATAGTTCTCCAATTTTTCAGCTGACTTTATGTTAGACAGAATACTCTTTTTCACTCATCTGCTTTGCAGTTTTCCTCAAAATACTCCTGCTGATAACAATTCTTTTCTGAAATTTTGTCAACAAAGGATTTTTACTGCTTTTATAATTCTTCAATTTCTTGTCTTCAGTATGAAGCTTTCCCTCCACCCTTATATTTTATCTGTGTTTTATTATAGTATTTTATAGAGGTTATATCCCTTTTTGTAGGTAGGCAGGAACGGGGAATCAAACTCATGACCTTGCACTGGCCAGGTAGATGCTGTTCCATTGAGTTATATCCCCAACCTCCTGTATCATTTTTTCACTTAAGTATTTAATACACCTGGAATTTATTTTGTCCTGTAGGATAAAATGCGAGTTTAATTACACTGTATTACAGATGAGATTTCTGTGCCAGTACCATTTATTAATAATTCTCTTTTTCCTACCAATAGTACCAAATTTTATGCTTTGTCTTCTCATGTATCCCAGGATCTCTACCCCATTCCATTGTGCTATTTTTGACATTGACTTCATAGTGTTCTAATGCTGAGCAAAATCAATCCTCTCTCATTATTCTTTCTCACCTACTTCATTGTCATTGTTATTCTTAAAGATGTGTTCTTTCTTACAAATTAAAAGATAAGTTTATCAGCTCCATTAAGATGTCTTCCAATTGGACGATTCATTATAAGTTACGTTTTACACATTAGCTTTTTGATGTTCTTATTTTTTGGATGCTAGGGATGGAACAGAGGGTTGAGCACATACTAGGCATACATGTTATCAGTGAGCCACAGCACCAACTACATCACTGATATTTAAATGGACTTAATTCTTCCTCTCCTACAGTGTGATGTGTTTCCCTTGGCTCAGTTCTTTCCTGATTTTTAGTAACTGAACAGGATCTTTCTTGATGATTAGATCTCTCTTAATAGAGATTTCTATTCACTATTGTGAATTTAAATGTTTTTTACATTTCTATTACCAAATTCTGATCATTATTAATGTTCTTTAGTCTCAATGCCTATGGAAACAAGGACTGCTTTTTAGAGACAACTTAAGATGTAGTTTATCTTAGTGGAATAACTAGACTCATTATGTTATTATCATAACCACAGTTGTTTGATGATCACACCTGATAGTCAAAATTGCTATTTTGATAGCCACATTGTTCCCTTTAAAGGTACTGTAACTTCAACTATTTTATTTTTAGGGGTGATTAGGTCAGGTTTTAGCATAGAAAAAAACTAACTGACACTTTGGAGCTAAGTATATATGACAAAGGGTAGAGGAAAAGGGCCTGGCATGACTTCATTCTTCCCTGGTGAAGATGTCTGCTTATGACAGTTATTTCTAACTTTCAAAATAAACAAGGGGAAGGAAAACATCTTTGTCTACCCCTCTTGTTTTGTGCTGATTTATTTAAGAAATCCCTTAGGTTTAAAGCTATCCAGTGCCAGTGGCAGTAAGCTAGAGGTGCTCAAAGAAGCGACCAGAACTGGATTTATACCCACTTAAGGTGTACCCCTTTCCTCCTGATCTTATGACCCCTTTGGTTCATAATTAATTGTAGGTGCTTATTCAAGCCTCAATTAGTGTTTCTCTGGATGTAGAATGGTGGGAAAGAAGAGTGACTCCATGCACGGCACAAGAACCAAAACCTTACCATCTCTCACAATCAAGACTGAAGCTCTTCTCGAGGTAAGTCTTCAGTTCTTAGCAAAACATGCCTCAAAAGACAAAGTCTATAATTGGCTCTAGCAGTATTACCAAGCAGAAAATTAAACTAATAATCAAAGAACCTGAACAAATGTTCTTAACTTTTTAAAAGAGAGGGCAGAAGAGAGAAGGAAAGTAGATTAAAGAATAGATTGTAAATGCTCCTTTAAGCTATATTGTTTTGGGACCATAAATATGCATGCTTTGGGGGTATCTCTCTCCAGTGTCACCCAAAAATCATTTCCCTCCACTTGGCTATCAGGATGAGCATTTTCTCCTACCAGTCATGTGAAAACCCCTGTCCAAGGACTAGATCAGCCAAAACTCTCATGTGTGCCTTCCTGGATGAGCATGAGTTTTGATTCCTCCTTAATCCAAGAATGGGGGTTATATAGTCTATAAAAGAATGCCTAACTTTGGTGCCCTTATAGATGAGCACTCATATTCTAAGGGTTCAAGAGTATTAATTGGAAATGGAAAAGGAACCAATAACAACTGCCCTGCAGAGATGAACTTCCAAAACCTATCCCATGGCCTCCAGCTTAATTCTTAGACACATCTGAGAGCTAAACCTGCCAGCCAAAAAACTATTTCAAAAGAGTATAACTGCCAAACAAGGAAGGACTACAAAGCCCTATTTGAAAAACAAAAGATATTCTATCAAAGAAACCCAAGTATGAGCACCTCAAAACTTTCCACACTCTCAATTTTTAATACATTGCAAGCAACCAAGAAACAATTTTTTTTATTACCCAAACAAGTCTGGAATCTAGTCAAAATATTAAGAAGTGCCAAAAAGTGAGAGTGAACTCTTACCTCTTTCCAATGATCTCAGTGGGACCTCCAAAATGATGTAAGAGAAATAACTCAATCTGTTAGATGTTAAATATGTGGAGTTTGTGGTCTTACAGCATCAGGGAATGAACTTACAAACCAAAGGAAGAAGTTAGGAGAGTTTCATTGGAAACTAGGAGCTGAATCGTGCCTCCTAGATTTTTAGGAGGGGTTGTAAATGGGGTGTTCACTGAGGCCCTTTGTCAAGGGTAACAATCACAACATGGGTACAGTGTGGGTTAGACTATAATGAACCTATAGGATTATAAATTCAGCCACTTAGCTAATATTGATACAATAGGGAAAAGAGTCACATAGCAAAGGCACATGGAAAGAACAATGGGAATTTCAAGAAGAAATGGGTCTTGGTCCTCTGGTCACCCACATGGGCAACTGATGCCTGGCTGAATTTCCTAGACCAGGTGTTGCTAAGTATAGTACAGTTTCAAGTTACTGCTTATCCTGTAAGGAGGCATGAGGCCTGGCCTTCTTCGGATGCACCTCAATTCTGTTGTCTTTATTTTTCATGTGCTGACCTCCTTGGCATCCAAGTCTCTCTCTGACCATATATTTTCTGCCTAACTTGGCCCTGTTTGATACTAGCTCCTGAATATGAAAAGCTTAGATAATTGATTATAGACATTTCTTTTCTAATGTAAATAATCAAAGCTACTTATTTCCTATAGGACCTACTTCAATGGTATCCCACAGACCTTCATCTGTTGTGTCATTATGACACATCCTACCTTATTTTCAGGGATAGTCACTGTATTGAAATCTACTTTGTATGACATTAATATAGCCAAACCAGAGCCACTGCACTTAATATTTATGTGTTTAGTATGACAAGGAACTGAATTTTATCTTTAATTTTAATTAATTGGAACATAGTCATAAACAGTTATATATGATAAATGGCTAGTATGTTGGAATTTAGAGATTATAATATCTGTCCTCAACTTGTGTTTTAATTTTATGTATTACTTCATAGGAAGGTAAGGAATTTATAAGCAACTAATTTCATTTATCCCTATGTTACCCAAAATGTTCTTACCATCCTACATTTTATTTCAGTATATGTTAAAATATATATAGTATGTGTCACTATCCAAATAGGAGATTACCCTACAGTATAAGTTAATAATGGTTGAAACCTGTGTGTGTATCTCAGCACTGAAGTACTTGCTTAACACACACAAAGCCCTAAATTCCATTACCAACACTACAATAATGGTGAAGATGATGATAATAATAATAATAATAAGCAAAAAAAAAACCTAGAATGACTACTGTCTATTAATTTGTGGAATTCATGAGTGTCATTGTGGCTGGGTGCACAAGCATTCAGAGGAAGCCAATGAGAGAGCTAACCTCACATTGCCTTTTCTATACACTGGAAATGCAACAAACACAAAACTTGAATTAACTGATAGCAGCTTCTTTGCAATGAAATCAGTCAAATTATCTATTCCTGTTGTTGAGGGAAGATAGGAGAAAAAACTAAACACATTTACTCTAACCAGATGAAGTGATCTGTAATGCTTGATTGACTGTGTCACACTGAGAAGTTCAGAAGCAATTCTACATCATAAGGGGTAGAAGAACTGCTCTAGGGAAGATGTCTACACCTTAGGATGTAGAGGACCCATCCTAGAGCAGGTATTCTGTATACAATATAAGAGAGGAAAAGAGATTTACTCTCTCTTTTACTCTTGGTGCTTTTGCTGTCTTCTACCACCATGAATGGTTGCCCCTCTGCCATACCACCCTGCCTTGGAACCAGCTAATTATGTAATGGAACCTCTGCAAACTGAGCTAAATAAACCTTTCACTTTTATTTTGTCTCAGCGACGAGAGTAACTAACAGCATTTGATATCAGAGAAGTGGGGGTGATTGTTGCAACTATATCTAATCATGTGGTTTAAGAGCCTTTGGAAATGGCTTTTGGGAAGAGTTTGGAAAGGTTCAGGGATGTTATCTGAAAAGAGTAGAACTGGAATCCTTAGGCTGTTCTATATGGGAGATTTATGTTAGAGCACAGAAGACCAGAAAACCAGTAAAGATCAAGCCCAGGAGGTTTCTGCTGGGAAAGACTACATTGGCTGCTGGACTCCAGCTGATGTATGTTATGGACTAGCAGAAAGTGTTTCTACATTTTACTTATGTCCAGAGATTTTTCTAGAGAGTGAGATTAAGGGCAATGGACTAATTTAATCAGGCAGAAGAAATTTCAATGCAGTCAAATGCTGAGGTGGTGGCATGGCTTCTGTTTGGGGCATTTAGCCAGATCTATGTTCAGAATTGAGAGCAAAGAGCCCACCAGGATGATTTAAGATGTTGGAAGTTTGGTCAGAAAGGAAAATTGAGAAAAGCTATAGACTGCAAAGATAGACCAGAGGTGTCTTGTTCACTGATTTCTCATTTCTGGCACAAGATACCAACACCCAAAATGAAAGAAGAAAAGGCTTATTTAGCTCACTGTTGTAGAGGATTAAATCCATAATCAGCTGGCTCCAAGGTAGGGTGACAGGACACAGGGGCAACACTTCAAGGCAGCAGCCAGGACAAAAGGAAGGAAAAAGGAGCCTCTTCTCCTCCCTTATATTGTGCACAGACCATCCCTCACCCCCATCAGGGTGGGTGCAGCACTCACAAAATCTCCCTGCCCTCCTTTGCACAGGATGAGGATATTTATGAAGTAAGAATCCTGGCTCTCTTCTGAGTCTCTCATTTAAAACTACTAAACTTCTCAAATTGACACAATGTATCAGCCGTAACAAGAGGAGACCTGGATTACTGAAAAGGAACAGGAGAATATAAAACATGGCCCAAGGGCATGACAAGAAGTAGCAAGTCTCCACCATTTGTAGCTTCCAAATAGCAAAAGTGGAAAACTTTGCTCCAAGAAGAAAGCTGCAGATCACCATGTTCCAGAGTACCAATGGCTTCGCTTTGTTCCAGAATAGGGAAAGCTACATCAGGCTCCAAAAAGGGCAGAAGCATAGAACATTTGTTCCTCAGAATTGGATTCAGAATGCTTATCAATCCAGGTACTTGAATCCTACATCCAAGAGAGAAGCAAGCCTGGCTACTGCTTCAGTTGGCTGCAGACCATGGCAGCATCCATGTGGTGCTGGAGCTAAGTGCATGAAAAATGCAAGAGTTGTGGGGTTAAGGTTTCCACCCTAATTTCAAAAGGCCTTAGAGGCCAGGCAGCGTGATGCTGAGAGGGCAGTGTGTGAAGCCAAAGGTGCAATAGAGACTGCAGATGTTTGAGGACACCAGGAACATGGATCATCAGAGGAAACATGCAAGGAGGGAAGAGCAAAGCCAGCCCATGTAGAAGCCATGGAAGCTACAACCACCAGAAGTGTCAAAGCAACAGAGCCATCCAATCCCTTTGTGGCCCAAAACTTGCCACAGACTGCTTTGGATGCTCTACATGGAACTACAGGACTTAATGTTTGTCCTGCTGGATTTTGAGCTTGCTTTGGTTCCATTCCTTTGTATCCCCCTGTTTATAACTTTTGGAATGGAAATGTTAATCCTATGCCATTGAATGTTGGAAGTGTTTAACTTTTCATTTGTACAGGGGCACACAGCTAAGAGTTTATTTTGTATCTTAGAGAAGACTTGGGACTTGGACTTTCAAACAATTTTGAATCTGTTAGGATTTTGACAACTCCTAGAGATGGACTAACCACCTTTTGCATAAAGGGGTTTGCCTGAATCTTTGAGACACCAAGGCGAATATTATGGTTTTAATGTAATATAATGTTGATAGACTTAACACTGGTTCCTAAGGATTGTTAATCCTGTGTAGGAATGATCAAGTTGTGAAATGATAAGAATTAGCATCACCCAAGGAAAATTTACCCTCTATTCTAGTAAGGGAATTAGTGCATTTCTACACTAATTTGTATGCAAGGTAATTTCAACATGTTAGGTATAATTATATCTTTGTGTCTGGAGACTGATGTAAACAATTGTATCTGGTTGCAAGTTGACAAGGGGTGGATTAAAATCTTTGATTCATTGCATCAACTTGAGAAGATTAGAAACTTAACTATGTGACTCAGCAATTCTACATCCTAGGGTTTAGAGGATCTGTACTAGGGTGGCTGTCTAAGCTCTAGGATGTAAAGGACCCACCCTATGGTGGATATCCTGCATACGATGTAAGGGAGGAAAAGAGGTTTACTATTCTTTTTGCTCTGGCTGCTTTTTCTATCTTCTGCTGTCATGAATGGTTGCCCCTCTGCCAATTTACCCTGCTTTGGAGTCTTCTAACTATGGACTGAAACCTCCACAAACTGTAAGCTAAATAAACCTTTCTGTCAGGTATTTTGTCTCAGTAACAAGAGAAAACTAACTAAGATATTGTATATGCATACCTATAATTCTAACTACTCAGGATGCTGAAGCAGAGACCACATGTTTAAGACAAGCCTGGGGAAATTAGTAGTTTAGAAAGATCCTGAGTCAAAATAAAATATAAAAAGGATTGTGTGCTCAGTACTCCCTGGGCACAATCCCTGACACCAAAAAAAGTTTGCCTTAAAACTACCTCTTCTGTATTCTAACACTTATACCCACAAGAGGAAGGGAATTTCCACATTTTTGTTGAAAATGTAAAGCCAGAGGGTAAAATATTTATACCTAAACACAGGCTCTGTGCACAATACCAATATGTGAGGTACAGAGGTATGTCAACCACTCACCCAGTTAATGTCTTCTGCATTCTCCCTCCGGCCAGGATCCGCCAACATGAAAACCAACACCTGCTATAATCCTTTCACATAACCCATGTGAGAACTGACTTCCACTGTAAAACCAACAATAGTTAAATAACTCCCTCAGCAGAATCTATAAAATAATGCAAGAACAGCCTTTAATCCTTGTGGGAAACCAATAAAAGACTCAAAGAGTCTTGTAAATTGGACAGTTTTGTTGAGGTCTAGCCAAAATTATTTCTGATCTCATAAAGAACAAAAGGGAAGAGCCGGTCCTATGGCAATTTGCTGAGCAATTTGAAACCTGAGTATTATGGCAGAAAAGAACAGGACAGAAATGCTAAGGTGTTGGTTTGGGTTGGCTTCCTGTTACAACTTATACAAACTCACCCCTTATTTTCTTGGATATTTCCTTTTGTACTTCATAGACTTGTATTTGTATTTAAATTAAATGAGGAAACCAGTTAACAAGCAGAGCCTGAATCTTGCTTATGCCAGTGTTTCTGAACTGTTCAGTCATCCTGATCAGCCTCTCAGTCAACAGCTAGTTAATGAGCCTGTCACTGGCTGCCCCTGCATTAAGAACTTCAGACATCTGGTAGTTGCTAAGGAGGAAAGGAAGCTGTCTCTGAAACACACTGGTCTCTTCTGCTAGAAAACTTGGGAGTTTGCACCCTGGAAAACAACCTTACTTAGAAGTTGAAATGGGCTTGCATATATTTACTGATTTTAAAAATACTTAATTTTTAAGATCTGGAAGCTTAGGATTGGAGTTGTATGTTGAAACATCATGCCAGGACAAAAGTTTTAATACATCCATAGGCCTCTTGGAGAAAATCCAAGAAATCCTAAATCCAGTCATTCATTCCTCATAGTTATTTTATGTCCTCACTATGGCTGCTATTACCCATGGCCAGCCACTGGAGACACAGTCCATACCAAGTACATACCACCTGGCAGTGTCTGATATACAGAGAAGGAGAGATCCTGTTAGCTATTAACATTATTTGGGCACCTATTATGTGCCTAGTAAGCATTGCCTTGGTCCATACATTAAAGTACCTTCATTTTCACCAGCAGGTAAAGTAACTGAATTCTCTCCTAGGAGATATCCCAAGACGGGCCACCAGCCAGATAAAACAACTCACTCTTGTGGAACCCAGGGAAACTTTACACTGATTTCCTCTCCCCTGTGTGCAGCTGTAAAATTTGATCAAAATACGTTGTAATTTTTTACACTTAATTCTCTCATGTAGTAGGAACTGAAATGGTCTCAACTGAAAACAGGTATCCATAAATGTTTTGAGAAAGAATAAGTGAGACTCTTTGGTCCTGAACAGATTCCTTACAATTCTAACCATAGAGAAATAAAAGATGATTGACCCTCTTCAGTACAAGGGGAGTTTGTTGCTTATTCATCTCCCACATCCATTTACCCTTTATTCTGGTCCCATGAAGTTGACTAACTGTGCCATTTTTCCCAGATCCAAAGATTTGTTAGAAGCAGATCTCTTCAGTCCCAAGACAACACAGCCCAAGGCAGCCTACTCCCAGCTAGTTCCATTTCCCTCTGCAAGTGAGCAGGTTTGTCTCTGTTCCTATCCCAGGAGCATCTGTGACTTGTTTCAGCAATCCATCAAGTACTTCAAATATCTCTTATCATGCTGGCTCACCCCCTTACAAAGGTGCATGATCCAGAGCTACTCTGATCAGCATTCTAGAAGATTTGAAAATGAAGCCGAGCAAGAAGCATTCAAACGTGGAGTCAGGAAAGCAAGCCATTAGTAAGATCATTTGAGCAGCCTTATCAATCCATCCTTCTCACAAGATCACTTTGTATCTATATTGCTCAACACATTTATTCCAGTATAAACCATATGTTTAAAAGGAAATTTCTAGATTTGCCCATTCAGTGTCTGGTAACTGTAAAAAACTGCTAAATATACTTTCAGTCCTCAGAAAAAAATTATTTGTGTCATAAGACAAAAGAAAAAAACAATAACTAGAATTCTAGGATGATATAGATGAGAGGTAAAATCAATGCCCTTGCGTTCTGAGAAATCAACTTGGTCTGAAAGAATAGGGAACATTACTGAGCTTATAACCATAAAGGAAAGGTGGCCTTCCCACTTTTCCACTAGTGGAAACAGAAAAAATCTCCAAATGGAAAGATGAGTGTGAGTCACTTCTGATTTAGCCCAGCAGGTTATAGCTGCTAATCACATTTCCCTATTGGATCAAATGCCAGGGTGCACACTCCATCTATCTGGGTACCCAGTAAAGTGCCTGTGACATCACAAGTACCCAGAAACAGAAATGAGAGAAGAGTCAGGCATTTGCATGGTGCTAAGAACACAAAGTGGAGAAGGGAGCTGGAGTGGAAGATGGGTAGGAAAAGTTGAGCAGTCACCTTGTCCATTTCTGTTCTATCACCAGCTCTCACTTCCTTAATTGCTGTTGATAATCTTCTATAGCTATTGTTATTCTTCTGTTTATTAAATCCCAATTCTCCTCACTAAATTTCATAGCAACCTCTTACCTGTCCTTGTTCACTGTGTAAAGAGGTGGGAGGGTAACAGGGTGGAAAACATCTAGTACATCACAGATGCTGGATCGATATTGTTTAAAAGATGAATAGAAAGATCAAGTGAAGCCAAGATTAAAGAGTTTCTTAAATCTAAAACAAAGAATGATAAAGAAAATTGGCCACATCACACAGTAAGTCTGGAATGGCACTGAAGGACTTACTTGCTTAGGCTTCAATTAGAGCCTCTTGACTGGTGGAGTTCCAGGAGGCGGGGACCTGTTGACAGTTGTCACTCTTACAGGAAGGTAATCTAGAAATCGCCTTGAGGCAGGGGAAGAACGCTGTCTGGCCTCCTGGGGGTCTCCTGCTCTGCAGCGCCTCCCGGAAGACTGCAGCATCCTGACTCTGCCAGCCTCCTGCAGGGTGACTTTAGGTGAAATCTCCCAACTGTGACGGATTCCCTTAATAAGGAACTGAAACACCAGGTACACCATTAGCCGGAGTGAGGCTCCCAAAGGGGAACTAGATCAGGACGGACCCTCCGAGCTTCTGGCCTCAGAGAGACGAGAGTATTTAGGTATCAATACCAAGAGCCCACTGGCCACCATCAAAACCATTAGCCAGCGTGGTCTGGGAAAAACATCTATCTAGGCCCCTGTGAGCCTGCCACCACCATGGGGACTGGTGACCAATACAGGCCAGGTAAAGCAGCCAGCCAAGCACCTGCAAGTTGGCCATCATCCAGGGAGTCTCGACATAGCCACACGCGTCTGGAGAAGCCTGCCTCACACCTCATGGCCTCCCTGGGAACCTAGGTTAGGAGAAACCCAGGTGCCTGGCCCATTCCCCTACACCACAGATGGGCAGCCAATGTGGGAAATGCCAAAACCACGTTGTCTGCTGGAACCTTGGAAAATGTCAACACAAAGAAGCAAAAAGCAATCTCTGACCTCTAGCCCATACAGAAGAAGTCTAAGAGACACAGACATGGAAGAAACTGGAATTAATATACATGAAATTTCTAAAAGGATAGCAGCTAAAGTAAAGAAACAACTCCATGAGGCTGTAAAACTAATCATACCAGAAATAATATCTTAGATAAAAGAAGAAGTGACAAAGATAAAGAATTGCTGAGCATATCTAAAGAAGATATAGATAAAAAAAAAAGAAGAGCAAGGAAAATTATGGAAACCTTAAATGAACAACATAGGGGAAAATTACAATGCATGAAACAGATTCAAAAAGATATCCAGGAAATTAAAAACTCCATTGGAAGCTGGAAAAACCATTTTTTCTATAAAGAAACAGAAGATAGATTTTCAGTCTGTGAAGAGAAGAGTGCAGCTAGCAATTGTGAAAGTAAAGATCTCTTTAAAATAATAAGGCAGGCTGGGGATTTAGCTCAGTGGCATAAGTGCCTGCATGGCAAGCATGAGGTCATGAGTTTGATCCCCATACAAAAAAAAGAGAAAAAAAACGTACAAAAAAAACCCAAAGCAAACGGAAATAATTCAACGGCTGCAAGACGATGCAAAGAAAAATAATTTAAGACTGATGGGTGTCAGCGAAAAAGCAGGGATCAACACATATGATATAAAAAGATCATATACAGAAGCAGTAGCAGAAAACCTGCCAAGCATGGGAAAAGGACCTGACATACAGATAAATGATGCATATAGTCCTCCAACTAGCCACAACCAAAATAAATCTACACTCAGACATATAATCAAGACCCCAGAAATTCAGCACAAGAACAGAATATTAAAGCCTGTTAGAGAAAAGAAACAGATCACCTATCAAGGAAAACCAATCAGAACCACAGCAGACTTATCAACACAAACCATCAAGTCAAGAAGAGTTTGTAGTAAAGTGTTTCGGGTCCTGAAAGAAAACAACTTTGAACCCAGATTGATCTACCCTGCAAAGCTATCTTTCAAAATTGATGGAAAAATAAGATACTTCTATGATAAAGAACAACAGAAGGAATTCATGACTACCAAACCAATCCTACAGAGAGTGCTAAGGGATATCCTAGGGAGAGATAAAGATGAGCATGGTTCCAGGAAGAGCAGCAAAGGGAGATCACTAAGCAGGGCAGGCAACTGATTGGAGGAGGAAATTAGGGGGGCCAATAGGAGGACAGCATGGCAGAGATGAGCTAGTACATGTTGGTTGTAACCATTTATGTAAATGGCCTCAGTTCCCCGATGAAAAGACGCGGGCAGAAGAATTGGAAGACTGGATCCATCAACATTGTGTGTACAAGAAACACATCTGACTCAAAAAGAAATTCATGCAGTAAAGGTCAGAGAGAAGACAATGCTCCATGGCACCAGGACCCAAAATAAAATTTAAAAAAAAAAAAAAAAAAAACAGGGGCAACTTGCCCATCAGCCACAGAATGGATAATAAAAGATACAGTATTTTTATACAATGTAAAGCTACTCAGCTCTAAAGGATAATCTTGAAGCTCTTGTAGGTAAATGGATGCAACTTGTGATCATGCTTTTGGGTGAAGTGATTTGGACTCCCATGGGTAAACATCAAATTGTCTCAGTATAAAAACCTAAATTAGTGAGATCCAAAATGTACAAAAGATATTGTGAAAGTGAAAGGGGAGGAAATGTATAAGAAGGGAAGATGGTGGCCATTGTTAATTTCCTCTTGTTTTGAAGTCCTGTATTGTTTTCATTGGTTTTGTTTGTTTGTTTGTTTTGGTACTGGGGACCAAACTCACGAGCTCACACTTTCCAAGCAGGTGCTTATGCCACTGAATCCCCAGCCCATTGTTTGGTTTTGTTTGATTTTATTATGTCTGATAGTATGGGAAGTTATTTTGAAGATAATGAGATATATTATGGTAGCCATAGTTGATTTCCTGTTGTCTTGTTTAATGTTTTGTATCACTGTGTTTTGCTTTGATTGGTTTTATTGTTCAGTTTTGTTTGATTTTATAATGTTTGATGGTATGGACAGGTATTGTGAAGATAACAAGAGGCATTATGGTAGCCATTGTTGATTTTCAGTTATCTTGTTTTGAAATGCTGTATTGCTTTCATTATTTTGTATTGATTGGACTTATTGTGCTTATTTTGTTTGGTTTTATTCTCTTTAAAATAAAAATTTTAAAAAGTTTTCAAAAAAAGAAAAAAATTACCATGTCAATCTGTGATTTTTAACTAGACAGATTTCAATAAAGATCTCACATGCACACACCCTGCTCCAGGGACAGAATGAAGGAGATGATTTCTTTATGTGACTTACTAAAGTTCTCATGTGGTCATGATAAATAACGTACTATTCTTACCTTACCTATCACAGCAGTAGATGTGACTGGATGTTAATACAGGGGAACATAATGAAAATAGGGTCCTAATAACATTAATCTAGCATTGGCACATAATAAACAGTGGCAGGAAGTAAGTTTGAAAAAAGGAGCAAACTTACACTGGTCTGGATACAATGGCGAGGAAGCTCCTTCCATTCAACAAGTCACACCTGCATAGAATAAATGTCGTGTTACACTTCTAGGTTTACAGAAAGTTAAAAGAAAATACACACATACATACACATGCCAGGGAACTCAGCAAATTTTTTAGTTTTGGTTCAAAACATGGAGGCTCCACATTTGGACACATCTTTCCTTTCAACAACAAAAAAAATGGACCTTGTTTGCAAAGTCGTTTTTTAACCTGCTTCCTTCCTGTAAGAAACTGGGAACCCAGAATTTTCTGTTCGTTTGTTTTAAGCTGTTTTTATCTTTTTAGTCCAGATAGTTCATGTTTTCACTCCTATCACTCTCTAACCACTTCAGAGGTTCACTCTATGCCATCAGTTTTAAAACTGTAATTTTTCTGAGCAGACATCTTTCATTTTGTACAGTCAGATTGGTGTAGAAGGACTTTCTTAAGATATTTAGAATTAAATAGTTTTTAGAGTGTTTGAAATGACATCAAATCTTTCTGAGACATCCAAGGGTTCTTGATTTTGATTTTTAAATACCAGTTATTTCTTTTCTCTTTTTTGTTTTATTATTGTTTGTATTTTTATTTGCAGGTATTGAAACCAAGACCTTCACTCTGAACCACATCACCAACCCTGTGTTAATCTTTATTTTGAGGTCAGGTTTTGTAAAGTCACTAACCTGCCCAGGCTGGGTTTAAATTTATGCTCCTCTTGCCTTGACTTCTCAGAGTGCTGCCATTACCGGGGTGTGCCTGCCTTATTATTTTTAAGAATCTTCTGTCACTTGGAGAGACTAGACAAATGAGAAATAGTTTCACTTTTTTCAGTACAGCAAGTATTGCCTTGTTTTTATTGTCTCAAAATTTTTCTTGTAAATTGAACAGCCCTCTATAGCTTCTTTCTAGTGGTTTTGTGTGTTCTATTCAGACCTACACAGATAAAACACCCACTTGAACTTTCAATATGTTGTTTACAGCACTCTTTAACCCAACACACAAGTTCTTTAGGGGTACATTCCCTTCCCACCCATTAAGGGTACGTTCCTAATAGTCTCCTCATTACTTCAACATCACCCACTGCCCACTCCTAAGAGTAATGACACTTGTTTTAGATTTTTTTTCCAGGAGCACCCAGCTGTGTGGCCAGTTTCCATGCTGTTAACAATAGCTGTGTGACAAACGTTCCAAAATTTAACAACTATCATGTGTGCCTTCTCATGGACTTGTGGACAGACTGGATAGAACTTGCTTCTGTTGGATACAGGAGTTAATGGTAAGATTGGATTTGGAGGGCCGATTATTTACTGCCAGGGTTCTCATTACACTTGACCATCACTGCTAAGATGGCTGTACTTGTTTTGGCACAGATGATTCTCTTTCAACATAGATTTGTTTTTGCATGGTCTTCTCAGAACACTGTTCTAGAAAAGTGAAAGTCATCTGTAGATAAATAACCACTGCACACTGTGGTCATTTCATCAATATAAATCAGGAACTTGCATGCAATCAGTTTTCCCATAGTAGAATGATTTTATCCTGTGATGGGGAAATTTAGGAGGTGTATGGGATAAAACAGAAAAAGGAAGAGAAATACAGTCAAAGCAAGACTGGAGGAGAAAAGATGACTATGCAAGCTTTGAGAAACCAAAAAAGAGGGCAGGAAAGAAAGAATGAGGGAGAATGCATCACCACTGTGGAAATCAGTGGGGATTCCTCAAAAAACAAGATTAGTGGTCCCATTTTACCCAGCTATTCCCCTTCTCGATATCTTCCCAGGAGAATTAAAAGTATCGTATCACAGTAATAGACGTGCATTCATCTTTATAGTAGCACAGTTTGTAATAGCTAAATCTTGGAAACAACTCAAATGCCCATCTACCAATGAATGATAAATACATGTGGTTTTCTTATGCAATGAAGTATTACTCACTCATAAAGAAAAATAAAAGTGAGACATTTATAGCTAAATGAATGGACTTTGAGACCATAACCATAAGTGAAATAAATCAGAAACACATGTGTCACTATTACATTATCTTTGGAGTGAGAAACAGAAAACATAAAGTGAGTTCAAAGCCAGCCTGAACTGCGTAGTGAGGCTCTGTCACAAAAAAAGCAGGTAAAACAGTAGAAGAATTCTCATGAGGTGATATTGAGTGGGAAAAGTTAATTATTCTAGTCATGTTTAAGTGATGAACACACAAGATAATTCCTCTACTTTTTTTTGACCAGTTTTAATCAACATATATAATTTTGCATACTGAAAACTTTATTATAACAAGGAAAATAATTATATAATTAAGTAAAAAACATGTTTCAGAATTATATATATCATAAAATTAGAGTCATTTAAAAATATATATAGAAAACTAAGAAAAGAAACTATCAAAATAGGAACAATGATAATACTAAGGTATGTAGTGAGGTTAATGGCTTTTTTAATTTATTAAAACATTTTCTATAGTTTCTATAGTGACTATCAAACTATTTAAATTTTTGAAAACCTAAAAACAAAGTAGAACTAGGATCCTTTCTGCTTGTCTTCCCTAATTTTCAATTTTACTTTTATGTCCACAGCAGCTGTTCTCTGAGGAAAAAAATCTGAGACCCATCTTCTTCTCTTCATTCATCTATTAAGTCTCAGAAATCTGAGCCCAAGATAGGGACCAGAGACTGTGTGCTACACAGGAAGATGTTCAGTAGATGTCTGTTAATTCAACTGTGTTATAGTCATCTTGAAAGCTGTGGCAGCATGCCTGTGTTACCAAAGTCAGGACTTAGTTTAAAAAAAAAAGAAGATATGTTATTTAACTAGCACAACATAGATATTTCCACTTCTTCCATGAGATTCATGCTCATTAGAAGTCACTCTTCATTTCATTTAGTTCTCTTGGCTTTATAGGAACTCTGCATATATCTTATATGGCAAATAGAGTGCTTTTCACCTGACTGGAGTTTCAATCCTAATTGCTGGTACACTGAAAAAAAATGACATAAGTTAAATTTGCACACAACTAATAAGCATCTGTTCTTCCAAAACTGTTAGTTCAGAGGCTTATAAAACTACCTACATTTGCATCACCACAATCTAAAAGTGTAAACATCATTAAATGCAGCAATGCTTCAGTTCATGAGCTTGATTGTTCCATGATTTTAGTCTCAAATCAAGTTTGACCAGAACCAATGCAAATTCAAATTCAATGGTTAGGTTCAATGTTGATCTGACAGGGAAATTTGATTTCATTCTCTCCAGAATCAGGGACAGATTAAGTTTGTGAACTGAGGTGCCACTGTAGGTTTCTTTCAAACAATAACATAATTATGCAATATCCTCCATTTCACCCCTTTGGCCACAAAGTTTAGATAGTTGCTATCTGGTCCTTTATAGAAAAATGTGCAACCTTGTGATCAGCTTATCTTCAACATTTTCATCTTTAAGAAAACGTTTCCTGGAAAATGTATAGTAATATGTTTCAATAGATCCTCAAAATTTTGAAACCATGTAACTGCTTGTAACTTGCCTTTAAATGAATGTGTGTGTGTGTGTGTGTGTGTGTGTGTTTTGGACACTGAGTTTTTTTTTTAAGAGAAGTTATGGCACTTAAAGAATTTTAAGTCTTAGCTACCTAAGTTTTCTGCAGTCAATTTCCAGTTTAGAAAAGATAGTTTCACCTGGTTACATATGCAGCAAATTATTAAAGATTCCTGCTTCTCTGAGCTTTGCATCCTGTTTGCCCTAATATACAGGAGCAAGCATTGGCTCTTCCCTATGGATGATTAAAGAGGCAAAGTTTTCAGTATTGTACTCCTCTCAAAGCACTGTGATATATAAATAAATTTTACCCATATGCTTCATTTTACTCATTATTAAAGTGTGACCACTAATAGTATAATGATAAAAGCATTTAAATGACTCCTGTGTAAATATGTGTTATTCCTACCATCTTCTCATGCCCGTTTCTTGAGCTCTGTTTATTACAGTACTTTCACTGTGCTAATGATAGGATTCTGTAACTTCAAAGACTTCTAGAGCAATCAGGAGAGTTGTCAGCAGGGAGACTCTCCCTCAGCTAATCCCTCACAGAGGCAGGCTCCTTCCTCTGTGTGAGGGTCTGTCAATTACTGTGGCATCTTGAGCCAGCAGGAAGGGAGGGAAAGTTTGGGGGCATTCATAGGAGGTGTTATACAACCACAGAAACAGAACACATTCTCCTGAGGGAAATGCAATCCGGCTGTGGACTGCAGAAAGCTTTCTGTCACATCTCCTTAATACTGTGCACTTTTCCCATTTGAATATGTATTTATCTCCTCAATCTAGAAAGAAACAGTGTTGCATCACTTGCAGAGCTGCCTGCAGTGCATGTGTGATGCCAAGTGGACACTAACCCATGCGTTACACTGCATTGTCCCTAGCCTGGAGCACACCTAGAGGGGTTAATGTTAACACTAACGACCCATTTTTCAGACAAGTGTGGTGATGAATGCCTATAATCCCAACTCCTGGGGAGACCCAAGAAGGAGGACTGCAATTTGAAAGCCAATCTGGGAAAATCAGTCAGATCTTGAGTCAGAAAATTTAAAAGACTAGGAATTCAGCTCCAGTGTTGAATGCTTGTCTGGTATCACATAGGCCTTGGGTTCAATCTCCAATAACAACAACAAAAAAAAGAGGGAGTTGTTTGTTTTGTTTTGTTTTGTTTTTTGCTTTTTTGATCGTACTGTTATGTCTACAGTCATCCAATTATGCAATACTCCAACCCTAAACAAGAAACAACGGAAATCTAGTTAAAAGTACATCATTCGTATCCACAGGAGAAAATATCTGGCAGCAATAGCAGAACTGGAAAATTAAAACACAGAATAGAAAATGGCAAATGCTTTCATCCTTGCAAATTAGTATTTTTGAAGCCAATTTAAAAGCTAAACAAGGTAAAGTAAGTAACTCTTCTCGTTTTATTAGAAATTATCTAAGCCTGACAAAATATAGAGAACTTCTGTACATGAGCATGCAAAAAAACAGACTATCAGTTTCCTTTTAAATAGCTCCGTAAATTAAATTCTCACTTATTCAAATCTACTTTTTCATTTCACATTTTGTATTCTTAAGTTAAACATTTTATGTGCATCAGGAAGGATAGCAAACTGAAGAGTCACTAAGGTCATTGATCATTTACTCCAATTCTGTGGGGGGAGGAAGGTCATGCTCTCCTTGATCTGTGATCTTCCTCTGTCTCCTTCTGTACTGCTGGGTCAAAGCTTATGGGAAAGGGTAAGAAATTGAAAGTGAACAGTACCATCAATGGTGGTAAAAGTTACCAAAGAATATATCCACAATGTGAACCAAAGAATAAATACTAAGTTTCTCTTCTGTAGTAGGAACCTGCCCCAGTATTGGACTAGCTAAATGCTATTGTCTCCAAACTCATGATTTGCAAAATTCTTCAAAACAAACACTGAGCCTTCATGTAGATTCATAAGAATGCAGGAAAGTGCACCCAAATCCCTCCTGCCACCCAGCTGAAAGCAGCAACCTGGCTGCTTCCACTGGGTCTAAAATCTCCACAGTTTTGATGTCCATGCCCTGTCCCCAGTGACTGTCCGGGCCCCAGGGCTGTAATCAAGATTTAGTGCCTCGCTGGGACAGTTCAACTGGAGGTGATCACTTAGGCTCAGAGAAGTAGAAACACAAGATAGCAAGTAACCATAATTACTTGTAGCAGAACAGGATATATATCTTTGGCTTCCTTTTATTTTCTTTTATGATACTGGGGATTGAACCAAGGGGCTCACACATTTAGACAAGTGCTCTACCATTGAGCTACATATCCATCCCAAACTACTAAATTGATAAGTTCATCTCATTAAATAATATTCTTCTTTCTTAGAAAGATATATTAATAAGCTACCTCAAAACAAAATGGCTGTATATTCCCAAGGTATGACAATGAAAGACTGTTGTTCTAATTATTTTTCTCTTTGCTGAGACGAAAATACCTGATGCTCAAGGCTAAAGGAGGAAATGCTTACTTAGCTCCCTGTTTGTAGAGGTTTTAATCCACAATTGGCTGGCACTAGGGCAGGGTGGTACGTGGCAGAGGGACAGTAGTTCATGGAGGTGGAAGACAAGAAGCAAAAGCAACAAGAATAAAGGAGGCTTTTCACGCTGGCCAGAAGGTAGCAAAGCCACAAGGAGGGGAGAGAAAACAAGCTTCTTTCAGTCCTTTATGTTTTATGCTTCCCACTCTAGGGTGAGTGTAGCACCACATTCATGAATTAATCACAACTTCTAGGTTCAGCCACCTCTGAACAATCTCTATGACCTCATGAAGCTTTGAGGGCACATCTAGACACAAACCATAGGAACTATTAAATAGCTGGTCCTTTGATTCAGAAGTTGATATTACAGGTAAGAGTTATTAAAAATTAAACTACTTCTCTAGCTTCTTCATGCTGTGAGTAGAAGCTACCACTGTCACCCTTGGGGCCAAGATTTCAACAGAAGCAGACTTCAGATTTTCTGCCTAGTTAAGACTACATACGCATATCTCCTGGCTTTTCTTCTACCCCTTCTACAAAGTGGAGTAACTCTGTGTGCTTTATGGGGGCAGACTATTATCCTCTCAGTTTGATCAAATTGTGAACAATGTCATTTTTCAATTTATGGCCTATTTTCATACCCTTCATGGCAGGCAGGCTAATTAATCCAGATGGTTGGGGTCCAGACTGAAGGCTCTGATCAGGTCCTATAGTATCTTCTAAATTTTCCTTTTAGAAGATAGGATTCAGTCATAGTTTACTTTTCAGTTACATTTTTGATTCTTAATTCAAAATAAAACAAGGTCTAACATATTTGTAAACAATCAGGTATATGACTATGAAATAAAGATCTATCCTTAGTACATTAAGACTAAAATTTTACCTCATGAGATCTTCCAGGATTAGTGAGATAAAACTGACATGTGTAATTGTAGGAATTTAATTCATCACTGTGACCATTTGATTCAGGTATCTATTGTGAAGAGATTACCACCATCAACTTCGTTAACACATCCTCACCTTATGTTGTCACCAGGTTCTGTTGTTGTCTTATTTTTATATTTTATTGTGAAACTTTAAGGTTGACTCTTAGCAAATTTCAAGTATAAATATAGTATTTTAGTTATATTTCTTATGCTGTATGTGAGATGTTCAGAATCTATTCATCTTATAATGGACAATTTGCACCATCTGACAAAACCTTTTGCATTTTCCCACCCTCTGCCCCTGTCAGCTACCCTCCTTCTATCTTATCCTGTGAGTTTGATTTTATAAGTTCTACAATAATAAAATAAAAGTTTTGACATGTCCTAAATTTAACTAGAAGGGCTGAGGAAGGAAAGAAAGACAGGTGAGGTTAATTAGTTAATACCCTAAACAAAAACCAATTGAGATTCTTGAATGTGTGTTCAAATGTTAACTTAAATCCCTGAATGTCACCGTATCATGCTTACAATCCCTGAACAAGGCAGAAGCAGACCCCTCCACACTGCCCTTCTACTCCTGTGACTCTGCCTGTCTTAGCTATAGCTGATGTAGTTTCAGTGTAAACAACTGTATCCCTTCTTTTTCCAAAAGTTCATATAAATATGCTCTTTGCTCTGGGTCCTGTGAAGATATTTTTCCAATTTCTGTCTAGCTTTGCTGGTAGAAATTGAAGGAACTTGTCCCAGAAGCTGATCTTTTTATGCAAAACATCTATAAATGCTCAATAAACTCTTTTATTTTAAGTATTCTTTGGTATCAGATTTTGATTTAACTATTATGAGATTATAAAATCTTATTGTTCTCAAATTTTTTTCACTTGGCATAATACCTTCAAGGCTCATCCATATTGTCATGTATGGCAAGATTTCCTTTTACTGAGCTTAATAATATTCTGTAGTGTATATTATCATTAAGATCTAAACTGTTCCCCAAAGGTATTACGGACTTTTAGAAGGTGATTGGGTCACAGTGATTAATCAAGTGATGAGTTCATAGCTGAATGTGCTGTTAGGAGATGGGGCCTGGTCAAAAGAAGTTGCTGGGGTCATAAACTGGAATGATGTTCTTATCTTGGGGAACTCCTCTCTTTCTCTCTGCTCCTGGTTACTGTGAGGTGAGCAACTATCCTGTGCTCAATCACCCTGCCATTTCTGCCCTGGAGGTAATTAATTGTGGACTTGAAAACCCAAAACAGTATGAGCCAAATTAAGCATAACTTCTCCTAGAAGTTGTAGATGTCAGGTATTTTGTCCTAGCAATGAGAAAACTGATTAATACCATGAGTGTATATGTATATGTACACAAACACACACATCCATCCATCCATCCATCCATCCATCCATCCATGAATTTTTACTGCTACAAGTCATGCTTTTCCCCTTGTACATCAGATTTTCTAGTGATCGCTAATTTTATAAGATGAACAAGGAGCTGAGGCTATAGCTCAGCAGCACAGCACCTACCTGGCAAGAGCGAGGTCATACTTTTGATTCCTAGAACCCCACTCCCCACAAAAAAAGATAGACAATCCCTTGGGTGGTATGGTTGGGTGGTTTCCCATCCATGGGCCCAACCAAATACATGAGTTTCTGCAGAGAAGTTTGGGATTCCAACTTATCCAGGCATTCCTTTGGTTATGAGCTCTACATAAAAAATAATTAATTATTGCAAATAGTAGAGAACTTCAAGATTATAAAGCATTACAGCTGGAAAGAACCTGCTGCAGGGATTGCTTTATAAGGATTGCTTTATAAGAATAACAAACATGAAGTAACTGGGCCAAGTCTTGTAACTCATGGCAGACAACATTGGAATCCTGTTACCCTCAGGCTCATTCCAGTGTTGTATCCTTCAAAACTTAGAATTATAACAAATAAGATTTTCTAAAAAATTATCCTTTCATGCAGAAAGGGTTTTATGGGACAAAACTCAACACAATTTAGGAGTTATGTTTTGTAGGAGGGGGTTTGGATGGAATTAAAGGTAGGTGAATGGGGTGAGTAGAAGGCAGGTAAAGTGGACCCAGCGCAATAACAATGCAGAAAACTATGGCAAACCTGGGCCTTCTAAAATCTGGAAGAACTACATATAAAGAACAGATGGAGGTGCCATCCATATACGATGTTTTTGCCAAAATTTCTGAAATGCCATATCTGTTTTCCCTATTGCTTCTTTTCATTGATTTAGACATAGTCTTACATTTATGCTTTGTAGTCCAAACTGATTATTTGTTCCTGGACTATATCCAATACTTGCTTGACTTTGGAGGGTTTCCATTATTTGTTTGTTTAGTTACTGTGGTTTGGCAAATATCATGATTCCTATAGGACAAAGTTTTGATATTTATGACTCATATTGATCAGTACATTGACTTTTAAACACAATTTGCAAGAAATGTAAATGTATAGTAAATATATTAGTAGTTTTCAACATTGAGGAGATTTTAGAGATTTAATTTCTTTTTACACTTGAGTCCTAACATAAATCAGTGACATGATTTTGAACAAGCAGTTTTACTTCTTATAGATAGTATTGTGATTCTGCCTAATGCATTAAAGATAAATATACTATGAAGACTGCAGGCTAGTTTCTGTGTTAAGACTAAGAACTAAACGTATGCATATAAATTTACTTCCTTTTGAAACTTCTTTAAAACTATATTCATACATATAGTAAGATACACATATTTGAAGGTATCAAGAATATGCTAGGAGCCAACACCAACAGGTGGACAAGTGGAACTAAATCCAAAGATTCCAAAGGGAAAGCTGATCCAACACAATTTATAAGTCAAGATCCTTAAAAGGTACAGAAAGCATGGCACAAACTACCTCTGGAACTGGGAAGTAAAATATGGAGCACTGTGAGAGCTTGTTGACAGGTTTTTGGATATCCAGATTACCTTCCCTACTCAGTGCCCTTTGGGTGACTCCCTTAATCCACCTCAACAGAAGTTTAGAGCTTTCTTTCCTAGAGGAAGTTGAACCAAGAATACCTGGATATAGATCAGTGGTAGAGTGAGTGCACTGCATGCCCCAAACCCTACATTTGACTCAATGAAGGGAAGAAGGAAGGGAAGGAAGATGAGAAGGAGAAAGGCAAGAAGAAAGGGATGGGCATGGTGGTACATGCCTGCAATCCAGCACTCTGGGAAGCAGAAGCAAAAAGATTGCAAGTCCAAGCCCAGCCTGGTCAACCTAGACACTTAGCAAGACCCTGTCTCTAAATACATCTTTAAAAACACAAAAAGATCTGGGGATATAGCTCAATGTTAAGGCCCTGAGTTTAGTCATTTTACTACTGAAAAAAGGAAGAGGGGAAAAGAAGAAGGGGAAAGAAAAAATACCTTGAAAATAAAATGAGCACATGAGTATTAAAAACTGGAACTCATGGGACCCAGGAACTCCAGCCAGTGGCACATGCAGGACCAGGCTAGACCCAGGCCCCTCCCATGACCCTGTAATCCTGGCCAACCACCTCATGAAACCCAGGAACTCCAGCCAGTGGCATACATAGGACCAGGCCAGACCCAGGTCTCTCCTATGCCCTGCCATCCTAGCTGCCCACTTCAGGACCCAGGAAATCCAGGCAGTGGCATGTGCCCCCACAGTCCCACTGCTGACATCAGGGACTCCCCACCTCCTGATCATACTATTGCTGTTAATCTTCGGCTCCCACTCCTCTTCCTGGAACCTTGGACTGCAGTGGATTAACTGTGCTGTATCGAGGAGAGACTCAGTAAACCCTCATTCAAACAGAACTCAGCAGGCTTCCATCAGTGAGGTGAGTTTGCCCCTAAAATAGGAATAGAGTTTGCCAGTTTCAGTGGGTAAACAGGAGCAATAGCAAAGCCCCCTCCAGAAGTAGGACATTAGCAAGCTTGGCAAGAGGGTGGGTGAATCGTTCCTCCACATGGAGAATATCAGGTAGGTTGAGGAGGGTGCCAAAAAGGCCTCCCCCAACCTGGAGAAAATCAGAAGGGCCTATGAGACACCCAGTGGCACAGTAGGGTCCCAACCAAAACAAACAATATAGACAGAGAGATCTGGTGACCCAGAACAACCTGAAGACATAATAATAGCAGGCACTAAGGGTTGATTTCTATTAATAGTTCTAGGCTTGTCAGCCTAGGAAGAATACAGGACTCACCCAATGGAACTGGTAGGAGGAATTCAGGTGACAGGCTCACCTCTTCATTGTGGCACCAGGCAATTACACAAACATCAACCTTACAGGAGGACCCTAAGACACACACTACTGATAGATGAGACTAATGGGATTGAAAGGCCAAATACTAACCCAAAAAGGGAAAATGGCAAAACAAAAAAGCAGAATGCAATCTCAAACATCTAGTCCATCAGGAGCAAGTACAGGAGACATTGAAATAGAGGACTTTGAAAGTCACACACCAGAAATCTCTGAAAAGATAGCAAGTGAAATAAAAGAAAACAAACCCATGATGTTATAGAGGAAATCAAATTAGAAGTAATCTCTCATGTAAAGACAGAAACAACTTTAGTAAAGGAGTTGCTCAGCACAGAAGAAATAGATAAAAAGTATAGGACCATGGGAAACTGATTGAAACCTTGAATGAACAATATAAAAAGCAAGCAGAACTCATGAAACAAAAGCAAAGAGACATCCAAGAAATGAAAAATTCTATTGAAAGCTGGCAAAACTATTTAAATAAAGCCAAGGATAGAATTTCAGACCTTGAGGACAGGTTTATAATTAGCGATCATGAAAGGCTAGAACTTATAAAAATAACAAAGCAGGATGAAATGACAATCCAGCAGCTTCAAGATGATGCCAAGAGAAACAATGTAAGACTAATAAGCATTAGTGAAGATGCAGGAGTCAATGCAAATGACATAACTAAATTATTCACAGAAGTAATAGCAATAAAATTTCCCAAATATGGGGGAAAATTATGATATGTAGATAAGTGACACATATAGAACAAAAACAGTCACAACCAAAATAAATCTACCCAGAAGCATAATAAGATCTCAGACAGGGGAGAAGACAAGATGGCCAGTAAGCAACAAAATACAAAGCCTCCCAGGAGAAACAATTCATATGCCAGAATAAAAAACCCTGGAGAGACCCAGACAGAGGGAGACAGATCCTCTTGACACAGGAAGAAATAAAAATGTAAAAAAGCTCATCAAATATTTAGGGACTACAACTGAAGCAGCTAAAAATTAAAGGATATAGTATTTTCATGGTGACTCGCCAAATCTGCACCAGCTTGAATCCATGCGGCCGGCAGAGCCGCCCAAACTCAATCTTGCTGCCACTCACAGGAAGCACAGCAGCACTGAAGTCGGGAGTTGGTGAGCCCAACAGAGAGCAGAGCCAGCAAAGGGACCTTGGTTGATCCACGGTCAGTGCTGGGAATGAGACCCCCCCACGGGAAGAGCGCGACCAAATGGGTGACATGTTGGAATCGGGCAGGAGGAGCCTGAACTGGGAGCAACAGTAACTTCAGTTGATTGCTCCCTCACCAAAGCAGATTCATGGGATTTGCTTGGACTGGGCTGTGCCCCTGGCTGGGATCTAATGAGCCATCCCAAATCAATTCCCTGCACCTAGCAAGTACTAACTTAGTGAAGGCAGCTAAAGTTTGGTTGGCCCAGTTGAGAGGGGCAAGCATACATAAACACTGCTTACACCTCAGTGACAAGAGCAGGCAGGAGAGGGTAGAGTTCCCTCTGCAGCACGCTTCATAGGAAATGTGGCCAACAGCAAAGGGGGCTGGGACTTACACTGTAACCTATGTGGAGGAAGCCAGGGCCATGACAGGAGAGAAAGGCAAGAGAAGGTCCTCATCCCAGAACCCTGAAAGCCCTGATCCAGGAGAAGGAAAAACAAGGGAGACACACAACATCAGACATGGCTTCAATGGACATTAAGAGATATCTTCGGGACCTTGTAGATGAACTCAAAACTGAAATATTAAATCAGGTAAAGCAGGATACGAGTAGAGTAATAAAAGAAATGCTCTCAGGAAGCATCTCTCAGGATGGTACAGATGAAAGAAGGGAGGAACACAAAGAAAAGAGAGAAATATTTGATAAAGAATATAAAGAAAATATAGAATACATGAAGCAGATTCAAAGAGACTACCAGGAAATTAAAAACTCCATTGAAAGCTGGCAAAACTCCTTAA